>JAJFZO010000186.1:0-10000 GCA_021397835.1 Moringa oleifera
CCCATCGTGAGCAAGCACCACATCCCTGTCCCTCGATGCAGTGCCCAGTGAGCGAGCCAGGGGGGCCGCGTCGCACCGACCCTTGGCACGGGTGGCACACCCAGGTCTTCCCAAGCAGGCACGGCCAGGGCAGCTCACCCAGCGTGCGGCAGCGGTGGGCGCGCCAGCCAGGCAGCGTGCGCCCATCGCGAGCCAGCCCCCACGTCCCTGTCTCTCGACTAAGTGCTCAGCGAGTGAGCCAGGTGGGCCGCGTCGCATGGAACCTGGGCATGGGAGGCACGCCCAGGAAGCCCCCTGCCGGCACGGCATGGGCTGCTCGCCCAGAGTGCGGCAGCGGTGGGCACGCCAGCCAGGCCAGAGATGCCCATCGCGAGCCAGCCCCCACGTCCCTGTCCGTCGACGTAGTGCCCAGCGAGAGGGCCAGGGTGGCCGCGTCGCACGGAACCCAGGCACGGGTGGCCCGCCCAGGAAGCCCCCAGCAGGTATGGCATGGGCTGCTCGCCCAGCGTGCAGGAGTGGTTGGCATGCCAGCATGGCCGCGGGCGCCCATCGCGAGCCAGCCCCCACATCCCTGTCTCTCGACTAAGCGCTCAGCGAGCGAGCCAGGCGGGCCATGTCACATGGACCCTGGGCACAGGAGGCACGCCCAGGCTGCCCCCTGCAGGCACGGCATGGGCTGCTCGCCAAGCGTGTGGCAGCGGTGGGCTGCTCGCCCAGCGTGCCGCAGCGGTGGATGCGCCAGCCAGGCCGCGGGCGCCCATCGCGAGCCAGCCCCAACTTCCCAGTCCCTCGACGTAGTGCCCAGCGAGCGAGCCAGGGGGGGCCACATTGCACGGACCCTGGGCACGGGTGGCATTCCCAGGCAGCCCCCACCAGGCACGGGATGGGCTGCTCGCCCAGCGTGCGGCAGCAGTGGGCGCGCCAGCCAGGCCGCGGGCGCCCATCGCGAGCCAGCCCCCACGTCCCTGTCCCTCGACTAAGTGCTCAGCGAGCGAGCCAGGCAGGCCGCGTCGCATGGAACCTGCGCATGGGAGGCACGCCAAGGCAGCCCCCTGCAGGCACGGCATGGGCTGCTCACCCAGCATGCGGCAGTGGTGGGCCCGCCAGCCAGGCCGCATGCGCCCATCGCGAGCCAGCCCACACATCCCTGTCTCTCGACTAAGTGCTCAGCGAGTGAGCCTGGCGGGCCGCGTCGCATGGAACCTGGGCATGGGAGGCACGCCCAGGCAGCCCCCTGCAGGCACGGCATGGGCCGCTGGCCCAGCGTGCGGCAGCGGTGGGCCCACCAGCCAAGCCGCGGGCGCACATCGCGAGCCAGCCCCCACATCCCTGTCCCTCGACGTAGTGCCCAGCGAGCGAGTGAGGCAGGCCGCGTCACAAGGACCCTGGGCACGGGTGGCATGCCCAGGAAGCCCCCAGGAGGCACGGCATTGGCTGCACACCCAGCGTGCGGCAGCGGTGGGCGTGCCAGCAAGGCCGCGGGCGCCCATCGCGAGCCGGCCCCCACGTCCCTCTCTCTCGACTAAGTGCTCAGCAAGCGAGCCCGGCGGGCCACGTCGCCCGGACCCTGGGCACGGGTGGCACACCCAGGCAGCCCCCAGCATGCACGGCCTGGGCTGCTCGCCCAGCGTGCAGCAGCGGTGGGCGCGCCAGCAAGGCTGCGGGCGCCCATTACGAGCCAGCAAGGCTGCGGGCGCCCTTCGCGAGCCAGCCCCCACGTCCCTGTCCCTCGACTAAGTGCTCAGCGAGCGAGCCAGGCAGGCCGCGTCGCATGGACCCTGGGCACGGGAGGCATGCCCAGGTAGCCCCCTGCAGGAACAGCATTGGCTGCTCGCCCAGCGTGCAGCAGCGGTGGGCGTGCCAGCCAGGCCGCGGGCGCCCATCGTGAGTCAGCCCACACTTCCCTGTCCGTCAACGTAGTGCCCAGCGAGCGAGCCAGGGGGGCCGCGTCGCATGGACCCTGGGCACGGGAGGCACGCCTAGGCAGCCCCCAGCAGGTATGGCCTGGGTAGCTCGCCCAGCGTGCTGCAGCGGTGGGCGCGCCACCCAGGCCGGAGATGCCCATCGCGAGCCAGCCTCCTCGTCCCTGTCCCTCGACGTAGTGCCCAGCGAGAGGGCCGGGGTGGCCGCGTCGCATGGACTCTAGGCACGGGTGGCACACCCAGGAAGCCCCCAACAGGCACAGCATGGGCTGCTCGCCCAGCGTGCAGGAGCGGTGGGCGTGCCAGCATGGCCGCGGGCACCCAAGGTGAGCCAGCCCCCACGTCCCTGTCCCTCGACTAAGTGCCCAGTGAGCAAGCCAGGAGGGCCTCGTCTCACGGACCCTGGGCACGGTTGACATACCCAGGAAGCCCCCCGCAGGCACGGCATGGGCTGCTCGCCCAGTGTGCGGCACCATTGGGCGCGCCAGCCAGGCCACGGGCGCCCATCGCGAGCCAGCACCCACGTTCCTGATCCTCGACTAAGTGCTCAGCGAGCCAGCCAGGGGGGCCACGTCTCATGGATCCTGGGCATGGGTGGCATTCCCAGGCAGCCCCCAGCAGCCACGGGATGGGCAGCTCGCCCAGCATGCGGCAGTGATGGGCGCGCCAGCAGGGCCACGGGCGCCCATCGTGAGCAAGCCCCACATCCATGTCCCTCGACGTAGTGCCCAGTGATCGAGCCAGGGGGGCCGTGTCACACGGACCCTGGGCACGGGTGGCAGATGCAGGCAGTCCCCAGTAGGTACGGCCTGGGCTGCTCACCTAGAGTGCGGCAGCAGTGGGCGCGCCAGCCTTGCCATGGGCACCCATCGCGAGCCAGCCCCCACGTCCCTGTCTCTCGACTAAGTGTCAAGCGAGCGAGTAAGGGGGGCTGTGTCGCTCGGACCCTGGCCATGGTGGCATGGCCAGGCAGCCCCCAGCAGGCACGGCATGGGCTACTCGCCCTGCGTGCGACAGCAGTTGGTGTCCCAGCCAGGAAGCGGGCGCCCATCGTGAGCCAGCCCCACGTCCCTGTCCCTCGACATAGTGCCCAGGGGGCGAGCCAGGGGGGCCGCGTCACACGGAGCCTGGGCACGGGTGGAACACCCAGGTAGCCCCCTGCTGGCACGGCATGGGCTGCTCACCAAGCGTGCAGCAGCAGTGGGCGCGCCAGCCAGGCCGCGGGCGCCCATTGCGACCAAGCCCCCACATCTCTGTCCCTCGACGTAGTGCCCAGCGTGCGAGCCAGCTGTGCCGCGTTGCACGGAGCCTGGGCATAGGTGGAATGCCCAGGCAGCCCCCAGCAGGCATGGCATTTGCTGCTCGCCCAGCGTGCGGCAGCGGTGGGCGTGCCAGCCAGGCTGCGGGCGCCCAGCGCGAGCCAGCCCCCACGTCCCTGTACCTCGACTAAGTGCTCAGCGAGTGAGCCAGGGGGACCGCGTTGCACGAAGCCTGGGCACGGGTGGCACGCCCAGGAAGCCCCCAGTAGGCACGGCATAGGCTGCTTGCCCTGCGTGCGGCAGCGGTGGGCGCGTCAGCCAGGCCGCAGGCGCCATCGCGAGCCAGCCCCCACTCCCAGTCCCTCGACGTAGTGCCCAGTGAGCGAGCCAAGGGGGCCACGTCACATGGACCCCTGGCATGGGTTCCACAGCCAGGCAGCCTCCAGCAGGCATGGCATGGGCTGCTCGCGCCAGCCACACCGCGGGCACCCATCGCGAGCTAGCCCCCACGTCCCTGTCCCTCGACTTAGTGCCCAGCGAGCAAGCCAGGGGGGCCGCGTCGCACAGACCATGGGAACCAGTGGCATGCCTAGGCAGCCCCCAGCAGGCATGGCCTGGGCTGCTCGCCCAGCATGCGGCAGCGGTGGGCTCGCCAGCCAGGCCGCAGACGCCCATCGCGAGCCAGCACCCACGTCCCTGTCACTCGACGTAGTGCCCAGCGAGCGTGCCAGGGTGGCCGCATCGCACGGACCCTGGGTATGGGTGGCACGCCCAGGCAGCCTTCAGCAGGCACTGCATGGGCTGCTCGCCCAGCATGCGGCAGCGTTGGGCTCGCCAGCCAGGCCGCGGGCGCCCATCGCGAGCTAGCCCCCACATCCCAGTCCCTCGACGTAGTGCCCAGTGAGCGAGCCAGGGGGGGCCACGTCACACGGACCCTGGGCATGGGTTGCACACACAGGCAGCCCCCCACAGGCACGACATGGGCTGCTCCCCCAGCGTGCGGCAGCGGTGGGCGCGCCAGCCAGGCCACCGGCGCCCATCGCGAGCCAGCCCTCTCGTCCTTGTCCCTCGACGTAGTGCCCAGTGAGCGAGCCAGGGGGCCGCATCGCACGGACCCTGGGCATGGGTGGCATGCCCAGGAAGCCCCCAGCAGCCACGGCATGGGCTGCTCGCCCAGCGTGCGGCAGCGGTGGGCGTGCCAGCCATGCCGCGGGCGCCCATCGCGAGCCAGCCCCCACGTCCCTGTCCCTAAACGTAGTGCCCAGTGAGTGAGCCAGGGGGCCCGCATCGCACGGACCCTGGGCACGGGTGGCATGCCCAGGAAGCCCCCAGCAGCCACGGCATGGGCTGCTCACCCAGCGTGTGGCAGCGGCTGGCGTGCCAGCCATGCCGCGGGCGCCCATCGCGAGCCAGGGGGGCCATGTTGCATGGACCCTGGGCACGGGTGGCATGCCCAGGAAGCCCCCAGCAGGCACGGCATGGGCTGCTCGCCCAATGTGCGGCAGCGGTGGGCGTGCCAGCCGAGCCGCGGACGCCCATCGCGAGCCAGCCACCACGTCCCTGGCCCTCGACGTAGTGCCCAGCGGGGGAGCCAGGGTGGCCGCGTCGCACGGACCCTGGGCACGGGCGGCACACCAAGGTAGCCCCGTGCAGGCACGGCATGGGCTACTCGCAAAGCGTGTGGCAGCGGTGGGCGCGCAATCCAGGCCGCGGGAGCCCATTGCGAGCCAGCCCTCACGTCCCTGTCCCTCGACGTAGTGCCCAGCGAGCGAGCCAGCTGTGCCGCGTCGCATGTAGCCTGGGCACAGGTGGCACACCCAGGCAGCCCCAAGCAGGCGCGGCATGGGCTGCTCGCCAAGCGTGCGGCAGCAGTGGGCGTGCCAGCTAGGCCACGGGTGCCCATCACGAGCCAGCCCCCACGTCCCTTTCCCTCGACGTAGTGCCCAGTGAGCGAGCCAGGGAGGCCACATCGCATGGACCCTGGGCACGGGTGGCCCCCAGCAGACATGGCATGGTCTGCTCGCCCAGCGTGCAGCAGCGGTAGGCGCGCCAGCCAGGCCGCGGGTTCCCATTGCGAGCCAACCCCAACGTCCCTGTCCCTCGACGTAGTTCCCAGCGGGCGAGCCAGCTGTGCCGTGTCGCACGGAGCCTTGGTACGGGTGGCACGCCCAGGCAGCCCCCAGCAGGCACGGCATGGGATGCTCGCCCAGCGTGCGGCAGCGGTGGGCGCGACAGCCAGGCCGTGGGCGCCCATCGCGAGCCAGCCCCCACGTCCCTATCCCTCGATGTCGTGGCCAGCGAGCGAGCCAGCTGTGCCGCGTCGCATGGACCTGGGCACAAGTGGCACGCCCGGGCAGCCCCAAGCAGGCATGGCATGGGCTGCTCACCCAGTGTGCGGCAGCAGTGGGCGCGCCACCCAGGCTGCGGGCGCCCATCGCTAGCGAGCCCCCACGTCCCTGTCCCTCCACTAAGTGCCCAGCGAGCGAGCCAAGGGGGCCGCGTCGCGCAGACCCTGGGCACGGGTGGCATGCCCAGACAGCCCCCAGAAGGTATGGCCTGGGCAGCTCGCCCAGCGTGCTGAAGCGGTGGGCGTGCCAGCCAGGCCGGAGATGCCCATTGCGAGCCAGCCCCCACGTCCCTGTCCCTCGACTAGGTGCCCAGGGAGCGAGCCAGGGGGGCCGCATCGCACCGACCCTAAGCACAAGTTGACTGCCCAGGCAGCCCCCAGCAGGCATGGCATGGCCTGCCCGCCCAGCGTGCGGCAGCGGTGGGCGAGCCAGCCAGGCCGCCGGCGCCCATCACGAGCCATCCCCCTCGTCCGTGTCCCTCGACGTAGTGCCCAGCGGGCGAGCCAGGGGGGCCATGTTGCATGGACCCTGGGCACGGGTGGCATGCCCAGGAAGCCCCCAGCAGGCACGGCATGGGCTGCTCGCCCAATGTGCGGCAGCGGTGGGCGTGCCAGCCGAGCCGCGGACGCCCATCGCGAGCCAGCCACCACGTCCCTGGCCCTCGACGTAGTGCCCAGCGGGGGAGCCAGGGGGGCCGCGTCGCACGGACCCTGGGCACGGGCGGCACACCAAGGTAGCCCTGTGCAGGCACGGCATGGGCTACTCGCAAAGCGTGTGGCAGCGGTGGGCGCGCAATCCAGGCCGCGGGAGCCCATTGCGAGCCAGCCCTCACGTCCCTGTCCCTCGACGTAGTGCCCAGCGAGCGAGCCAGCTGTGCCGCGTCGCATGTAGCCTGGGCACAGGTGGCACACCCAGGCAGCCCCAAGCAGGCGTGGCATGGGCTGCTCGCAAAGCGTGCAGAAGCAGTGGGCGTGCCAGCTAGGCCACGGGTGCCCATCACGAGCCAGCCCCCACGTCCCTTTCCCTCGACGTAGTGCCCAGTGAGCGAGCGAGGGAGGCCACATCCTGGGCACGGGTGGCCCCCAGCAGACATGGCATGGTCTGCTCGCCCAGCGTGCAGCAGTGGTAGGCGCGCCAGCCAGGCCGCGGGTGCCCATTGCGAGCCAACCCCAACGTCCCTGTCCCTCGACATAGTTCCCAGCGGGCGAACCAGCTGTGCCGCGTCGCACGGAGCCTTGGTACGGGTGGCACGCCCAGGCAGCCCCTAGCAGGCACGGCATGGGATGCTCGCCCAGCGTGCGGCAGCGGTGGGTGCGACAGCCAGGCCGTGGGCGCCCATCGCGAGCCAGCCCCCACGTCCCTGTCCCTCGACGTCGTGCCCAGCGAGCGAGCCAGCTGTGCCGCGTCGCATGGACCTGGGCACAAGTGGCACGCCCGGGCAGCCCCAAGCAGGCATGGCATGGGCTGCTCACCCAGTGTGCGGCAGCAGTGGGCGCGCCAGCCAGGCTGCGGGCGCCCATCGCTAGCGAGCCCCCACGTCCCTGTCCCTCCACTAAGTGCCCAGCGAGCGAGCCAAGGGGGCCGCGTCGCGCAGACCCTGGGCACGGGTGGCATGCCCAGACAGCCCCCAGCAGGTATGGCCTGGGCAGCTCGCCCAGCGTGCTGAAGCGGTGGGCGTGCCAGCCAGGCTGGAGATGCCCATCGCGAGCCAGCCCCCACGTCCCTGTCCCTCGACGTAGTGCCCAGCGAGAGGGCCAGGGTGGCCGCATCGCACGGAGCCTGGCACGGGTGGCACACCCAGGAAGCCCCCAACAGGCACGGCATGGGCTGCTCGCCCAGCGTGCAGGAGCGGTGGGCGAGCCAGCCAGGCCGCGGGCGCCCATCGCGAGCCAGCCCCCTGGTCCCTGTCCCTCGACTAAGTGCCCAGCGTGCGATCCAGGGGTACCGCGTCACATGGACCCTTGGCAGGGGTGGCTCACCCAGGAAGCCCCCAGCAGGCACGGCATGGGCTGCTCGCCCAGCGTGCGGCAGCGGTGGGCGAGCCAGCCAGGCCGCGGGCGCCCATCGCGAGCCTAGCCCCTCGTCCCTGACCCCTCGACTGAAATGCCCAGCGTGTGAGGCCAGGTGGCGAGGACCATGTCGCACGGGTGTACCCCTGGGCAGGGTGGCACGCCAGGCAGCCCCCAGTAGGCACGGCATGGGCTGCTCGCCCAGCGTGCAGGAGCGGTGGGCGAGCCAGCCAGGCCGCGGGCACCCATCGCGAGCCAGCCCCCTGGTCCCTGTCCCTCGACTAAGTGCCCAGCGTGCGATCCAGGGGTACCGCATCGCATGGACCCTTGGCAGGGGTGGCTCGCCCAGGAAGCCCCCAGCAGGCATGGTATAGCTGCTCGCCCAGTGTGCGGCAGCAGTGGGCGTGACAGCCAGGCCGCAGGTGCCCATCGCGAGCCAGTCCCCACGTCCCTCGACCAAGTGCCCAGCAAGCGAGCCAGATGGGCCACTCGCACAGACCCTGGGCACAGGTGGCACACCCAGGCAGCCCCAGCAAGCACAGCATGGGCTGCTCGCCCAGCGTGCGGCAGCGGTGGGCGCGCCAGCCAGGCCACGGGCGCCCATCGCGAGCTAGCCCCCTTGTCCCTGCCCCTCGACTGACTGCCCAGCGTGCGAGCCAGGTTGCCACAGCAGTCGCCAGCAGGCACGGCGCCAGCCTTGCCAGCAGGCACAGCGCCAGCCTTGCCTGGGGCACCCCATGCGAGCCAGTCACGAGCTTGCTGTGAGGCTCAGCATATGCTGTGGGCGTTGATTTCATGGGCAAGCTAGCCTTGGCCGTGTCCCCTGGCTCTGGTGGACCTTGAGGGCTGCCATGGGGTGGCTGGAGGTGCGCTGGACAGGGCAGCCAGCATGCACCAAGGGCCAGGCAGAGGCACAGCTGCCTCAGCCTGCTGGCCGCAATGCCCAGTTGCGAAATTGTTGTGAATTGACCGTCTTTTCATCATGGATTGGTCCCGAAATGACTCAAATAATTCGTGTAATTCATGAGGAGTCTGCCCCTAAAGTTTGGGATCATTTCGACTCACGGGCTATTTTTGATGATTCTTTCAATTTTTGGCTGTAGAAAATTCATTAAAAAATTTAGTGCCCAGAAAATTCTGAAATTTTTTCTGGTGGTAGATATGATTATTCTCCATTTATGTACAAAATTTCAGCTCAAAATTCCAAGTAAATAATTTTTTTAGACCCATTATGACGGCTCAGACATATTGATGTTTCCTCCTGCCGGGAGTGAAATTTCATTTAAGACTCTTTAGGGGGGAGGTGGTCACCTAGCTTGCTGGGTGCCAACAAGCCATGCGTGCCTCCCCCCCTGCCCATCCCACGTGGGCAGGCGCTGGGCTTGGGCAATCCAGCGCGCATGGCATGGGCAGGGCGGCTTGCTACCTTGCCCATCCAGCCGGTGGTGCGTGGCTGTGGCGGCCACCACTGCCGGCAGGCAGGCAGCCGGCGACGTCGGCCGAAGAGTGTGGGACGCCCGATCAGTAGCCAACGGAGTGGGGAAAACATGAGAAACAAAATCCACTAAATTGTGGGAACCGAAATGAGAAAAATCATGGGATAATGAGCTGGGAAGTGGCTACACAAGCTCGACGGTGTGGGCAGCGAAGCTAACGATGATGCATGCTACGCGAGGGCTAAATCGCTGGGGGGATTTCGAGCATGCGGAGTGCTTCATCGCAGGCCCTCGAGGCACTGGACGTGGGGTTGGTTCCTGACGCTCAGGCTTGCCTAGGCGGACTCATTGCGTAGCGTGATCGGTGACACGATCATCGGTCGTTAGCAACGAGCGAGCCACACGGCCAGCCTGGGCAAGGCGTGACACCCCTGCTGCCAAGGCCTCATCGGTGGGAAAAACGTGGACAACAAAATGAGAGAAATTGCGGGATAATGAGCTGGGATGTGGCTAGACAAACTCGAGGGTGCGGGCGGCGAAGCTAACGATGATGCATGCTACGTGAGGGCCAAATCGCTGGGGGGATTTTGAGCATGCGGAGTGCTTCATCGCAGGCCTTCGAGGCGGCAGACGCGGGGTTGGATCTCGATGCTCAGGCTTGCCTAGAAGCAGATTTGTTGCACAGCACGATCGACGACACGATCGTCGACTGTTAGCAACGAGCGAGCCACACGGCCAGCCTGGGCACATTGTGACACCCCTGTTGCCAAGGCCTCATCGGTGGGAAAAACGTGGGCTACGAAGCGAGAATAATCATGAGACAATGAGTTGGGATGTGGCTAGACAAGCTCAATGGTGTGGGCGGCGAAGCTAATGATGACGCATGCTACGTGAGGGCCAAATCGTTGGGGGGATTTCAAGCATGCGGAGTGCTTCGTCGCAGGCCTTCGAGGCGGCAGACGCGGGGTTGGATCTCGATGCTCAGGCTTGCCTAGAAGCAGATTTGTTGCACAGCACGATCGATGA
>JAJFZO010000186.1:17500-62500 GCA_021397835.1 Moringa oleifera
GGGCGCATCAGCCAGGCCACAGGCACCCATCGCGTGCCAGCCCCCTCGTACCTGTCCCTCTACTAAGTGCCCAGAGAGCGAGCCAGGGGAGCCGTGTCGCATGGACCCTGGGCATGGGAGGCATGCCCCAGCAACCCCCAGCAGACAAAGCATGGGCCAAGTGCGGCAGAGGTGGGCACGCCAGCCAGGCCACAGGCGCCCATCGCGAGCTAGCCCCCTCATCCCTGTCCCTCGACTAAGTGCCCAGCGAGCAAGCCAGGGGAGCCGTGTCACATGGACCCTGGGCATGGGAGGCATGACCAGGCAGCCCCCAGCAGGTACGGCATGGGCCAAGTGCCCAGCGTGCGCAGCGGTGGGGGCGCCAGCCAGGCAACAGGCGCCCATCGCGAGCCAGCCATCTCGTCCCTGTCCCTCGACTAAGTGCCAGTGTGCGAGCCAGGGGGGCCGCATCGCACAGGCCCTGGGCACGGGAGGCACGCCCAGGCAGCCCCTAGCAGACACGGCATGGGCTGCTCGCCCAGCATGTGGCAGTGGTGGGAGCGCCAGCCAGGCCGCGGGCGCCCATCGCGAGCCTTCCCCCACATCCCTGCGCCTCGACGTAGTGCCCAGCGAGCGAGCCAGGGGGGCCGCATCACACGAACTGTGGGCATGGGTGGGACGCCCAGGCAGCCCCCAGCACGCACGGAATGGGCTGCTTGCCCAGCGTGCGGCAGCGGTGGGCGCGCCAGCAAGGCCACGGGCGCCCATCGCGAGCCAGCCCCCTGGTCCCTGCCCCTCGACTGACTGCCCAGCATGCGATCCAGGGGTGCCGCGTCGCATGGACCCTGGGAATGGGTGAAATGCCGAGGCAGCCCCCAGCAGGCACGGCATGGGCTACTCGCCCAGCGTGCGGCAGCGGTGGGCGCGACAGCCAACCCGTGGGCGCAAATCGCGAGCCAGCCCCCTCGTCCCTGTCCCTCGACTAAGTGCCCAGCGAGCGAGCCAGGGGAGCCGCGTCGCATGGACCCTGCGCATGGGAGGCATGCCCCAGCAGGCACGACATGGGCCAAGTGCCCAGCGTGCGGCAGCGGTGGGCGCGCCAGCCAGGCCACAGGTGCCCATCGCGAGCCAGCCCCCTCATCCCTGTCCCTCGACTAAGTGCCCAGCAAGCGAGCCAGGGGAGCCGCGTCGCATGGACCCTCGGCACAGGAGCCATGCCCCAGCATCCCCTAGCAGTCAAGGCATGGGCCAAGTGCCCAGCGTGCGGTACAGGTGGGTGCGCCAGCCAAGCGACGGGCGGCCTTCACTAGCCAGCCCCCTCATCCCTGTCTCTCGACTAAGTGCCCAGAGAGCGAGCCAGGGGAGCCATGTCGCACGGACCCTGAGCATGGAAGGCAAGCCCAGGCTGCTCCCAGCAGGCACGGAATGGGCCAAGTGCCCAGCGTGCGGCAGAGGTGGGCGCGCCAGCCAGGCCACAGGCGCCCATCGTGAGCCAGCCCCCTCGTCCCTGTCTCTCGACTAAGTGCCCAGTGAGCGAGCCAGGGGAGCCGTGTTGCATGGATCCTGGGCACGGGAGGCAAGCCCAGGCAGCCCCCAGAAGGCACGGCATGGGCCAAGTGGCCAGCGTGTGGCAGCGGTGGGCACGCCAGCCAGGCCACAGGAGCCCATCGCGAGCCAGCCCCCTCGTCCCTCTCCCTCGACTAAGTGCCCAGCGAGCGAGCCAGGGGAGCCGTGTCGCACGGACCCTTGGCAGAGGAGGCATGCCCCGGCAGCCCCCAACAGGCATGGCATGGGCCAAGTGCCCAGCGTGCGGCAGTGGTAGGCGCGCAAGCCAGGCCACAGGCGCCCATCGCGCCAGCCCCCTCGTCCCTGTCCCTCGACTAAGTGCCCAGTGAGTGAGCCAGGGGAGCCATGTTGCATGGATCCTGGGCATGGGAGGCATGCCCAGGCAGCCCCCAGCAGACGCGGCATAGGACAAGAGCCCAGCGTACAGTAGAGGTGGGCACGCGAGCCAGGGGAGCCGCGTCGCATGGACCCTGTGCATGGGAGGCTTGCCCCAGTAGCCCACAGCGGACAAGGCATGGACCAAGGGCCCAGCATGCGGTAGAGGTGGGCGCGCCAGCCAGGCGACGGGTGCCCTTCGCGAGCCAGCCCCCTTGTCCCTGTCCCTCGACTAACTGCCCCGCGAACGAGCCAGGGGAGCTGCGTCGCAATGACCCTGGGCATGGGAGGCATGCCCAGGCAGCCCCCTGTATGCACGGCATGGGCCAAGTTCCCAACATGCGGCAGCGGTGAGCGCGCCAGCCAAGCGACGGGCGCCGTTCGCTAGCCAGCCCCCTCATCCCTGTCCCTCGACTAAGTGCCCAGACAGCGAGCCAGGGGAGCCATGTCGCACGGACCCTGGTAACGGGAGGCATGCCCCAGAAGCCTCCAGCAGGCACGTCAGGGGCCAAGTGCCCAGTGTGCAGTAGAGGTGGGCGCGCCAGCCTGGCGACGGGCGCCCTTTGCGAGCCAGCCCCCTCGTCCCTGTCCCTCGACTAAGTGCCCAGCGAACGAGCCAGGGGAGCCGCGTCGCACAGACCCTGGGCACGGGAGGCATGCCCAGGAAGCCCCCAGTATGCACGGCATGGGCCAAGTGCCCAATGTCCTGCAGCGGTCGGTGCGCCAGACAAGCCACGGGCGCCCATCGTGAGCCAGCCCCCTCGTCCCTGTCCCTCGACTAAGTGCCCAGCGAGCGAGCCAGGGGAACCACGTCACATGGAACCTGGGCACGGGAGGCATGCCCCAGAAGCCCCCAGCAGGCATGGCAGGGGCCAAGTGCCCAGCGTGCAGTAGAGGTGGGCGCGCCAGCCAGACGACTGGCGCCCTTCGTGAGCCAGCCCCCTCATCAATGTCCCTCGACTAAGTGCCCAGCGAATGAGCCAAGGGAGCCGTGTCGCATGGACCCAGGGCATGGAAGGCAAGCCCAGGCTGCTCCCAGCAGGCACGGAATGGGCCAAGTGCCCAGCGTGCGGCAGAGGTG
Organism: Moringa oleifera; assembly: GCA_021397835.1. Lineage (NCBI taxonomy): Eukaryota > Viridiplantae > Streptophyta > Magnoliopsida > Brassicales > Moringaceae > Moringa > Moringa oleifera. Next base: position 20,502 of record JAJFZO010000186.1, read on the forward strand.
GGGCGCGCCAGCCAGGCCACAGGCGCCCATCGCGAGCCAGCCCCCTCGTCCCTGTCTCTCAACTAAGTGCCCAACGAGCGAGCCAGGGGAGCCGTGTTGCATGGATCCTGGGCACGGGAGGCATGCCCAGGCAGCCCCCAGAAGGCACGGCATGGGCCAAGTGGCCAGCGTGTGGCAGCGGTGGGCGCGCCAGCCAGGCCACAGGAGCCCATCGCGAGCCAGCCCCCTCGTCCCTCTCCCTCGACTAAGTGCCCAGCGAGTGAGCAAGGGGCGCCATGTCGCACGGACCCTTGGCAGAGGAGGCATGCCCCGGCAGCCCCCAACATGCACGGTATGGGCCAAGTGCCCAGCGTGCGGCAGTGGTAGGCGCGCAAGCCAGGCCACAGGCGCCCATCTCGCCAGCCCCCTCGTCCCTGTCGCTCGAGTAAGTGCCCAGTGAGTGAGCCAGGGAAGCCATGTTGCATGGATCCTGGGCATGGGAGGCATGCCCAGGCAGCCCCCAGCAGGCGCGGCATGGGACAAGAGCCCAGCGTACAGTAGAGGTGGGCACGCGAGCCAGGGGAGCCCCGTCGCATGGACCCTGTGCATGGGAAGCTTGCCCCAGTAGCCCACAGTGGGCAAGGCATGGGCCAAGTGCCCAGCATGCGGTAGAGGTGGGCGCGCCAGCCAGGCGACGGGCGCCCTTCGCGAGCAAGCCCCCTCGTCCTTGTCCCTCGACTAAGTGCCCTGCGAACGAGCCAGGGGAGCTGCATCGCAATGACCCTGGGCATGGAAGGCATGCCCAGGCAGCCCCCTGTATGCACGGCATGGGCCAAGTTCCCAACATGCGGCAGCGGTGGGCGCGCCAGCCAGGCCATGTGCACCCATCGCGAGCCAGCCCCCTCGTCCCTTGTCTCTCGACTAAGTGCCCAGCGTGCGAGCCAGGGGAGCCGGGTCGCACAGACCCTGGGCATGGTAGGCATGCCCAGGCAGCCACCAGCTGGCACGGCATGGGCCAAGTGCCCAGCGTGGGGCAGCGGTGGGCGCGCCTGCCAGGCCACGGGCGCCCATTGCGAGCCAGACCCCTCGTCCCTGTCCATCGACTAAGTGCCCAGCGAGCGAGGCAGGGGAGCCGGATAACACAGACCCTGGGCATCGCAGGCATGCCCAGGCAGCCCCCAGCTGGTATGGCATGGGCCAAGTGCCCAGCGTTCGGCAGTGGTGGGCGCGCGAGCCAGGCCACAGGCGCCCATCGCGAGCCAGCCCCCTCGTCCGTGTCCCTCGACTAAGTGCCCAGCGAGCAAGCCAGGGGAGCCGCGTCACATGGACCCTGGGCATGGGAGGCATTCCCAGGCAGCCCCCAGCCGGCACGGCATGGGCCAAGAGCCCAGCGTGCGGCAGCGGTGGGCGCGCCAGCCAGGCAACAGGCGCCAATCGCGAGTCGGCCCCCTCGTCCCTATCCCTCGACTAAGTGCCAAGCGAACGAGCCAAGCAAGCCGCATTGCACAGAACCTGGGAGTGGAAGGCAAGCCCAGGCAGCCTCCAACAGACACGGCATGGGACAAGTGCCCAACGGGCGGCAGCGGTGGGCGCGCCAGCCAGGCCACGGGCGCCCATCGCGAACCAGGCCTCTCGTCCCTGTCCCTCGACTAAGTGCCCAGGGAGCCAGCCAGGGGAGCCATGTTGCATGGATCCTGGGCACAGGAGGCATGCCCAGGAAGCCCCCAGAAGGCACAGCATGGGCAAAGTGCCCAGCATGCACAGCGGTGGGCGCGCCAGCCAGGCCACAGGTGCCCATCGCTAGCCAGCCACCGCGTCCCTGTCCCTCAACTAAGTGCCCAGCGAGCGAGCCATGGGAGCCGTGTTGCATGGATCCTGTGCACCGGAGGCATGCCCAGGCAGCCCCCAGAAGGCACCGCATGGGTCAATTGCCCAGCGTGTGGCAGCGGTGGGCGTGCCAGCCAGGCCACGGGCGCCCGTCGCGTGCCAGCCCCCTCGTCCCTGCCCCTCTACTAAGTGCCCAGAGAGCGAGCCAGCAGAGCCGCATCGCACAGACCCTGGGGAGGGTGGCATGCCCCAGCAACCCCCAGCAGACACGGAATGGGCCAAGTGCCCAGCGTGCGGCAGAGGTGGGCGCGCCAGCCAGGCGAAGGGCGCCCTTCGCAAGCCAGCCCCCTCGCCCCTGTCCCTCGACTAAGTGCCCAGCGAGCAAGCCAGGGGAGCCATGTTGCATGGATCCTGGGCATGGGAGCCATGCCCAAGCAGCCCCCAGTATGCATGGCATGGGCCAAGTGCCCAGCGTGCTGCAGAGGACGGCTCGCCAGCCAGGACACACGCGCCCATCGCGAGCCAGCCCCCTCGTCCCTGTCCCTTGACTAAGTTCCCAGCGAGCGAGCCAGGGGAGCCGCGATGCATGGACCCTTAGCATGAGAGGCATGCCAAGGTAGCCCCCAGCAGGCATGGCAGAGGCCACGTGCCCTGCGTTCGGCAGCAGTTGGCGCGCCAGCCAGGCCACAGGCGCCCATCGCGAGCCAGCCCCCTCGTCCCTGTCCCTCGGCTAAGTGCCCAGCGAGCGAGCCATGGGAGCCGTGTTGCTTGGATCCTGGGCATGGGAGGCATGCCCTGGTAGCCCCCAGAAGGCACGGCATGGGCCAATTGCCCAGCGTGTGGCAGCGGTGGGCGCGCCAGCCAGGCCACAGGCGCCCATCGCGTGCCAGCCCCCTCGTCCCTGTCCCTCGACTAAGTGCCCAGCAAGCGAGCCAGGGGAACCGTGTTGCATGGATCCTGGGCATGGGAGGCATGCCCTGACAGCCCCCAGAAGGTACGGCATGGGCCAAGTGCCCAGCGTGCTGCAGCGGATGGCGCGCCAGCCAGGCCACAAGCGCCCATCGCGAGCCAGCCCCCTCGTCCCTGTCCCTTGACTACGTGCCTAGCGAGCAAGCCAGGGGAGCCGCGTCACACAGACCCTGGGTACGGAAGGCATGCCCAGGCAGCACCCAGCAGGAACGGCATGGGCCAAGTGCCCAGCGTGCGGCAGAGGTGGGTGCGCCAGCAAGGCCACAGGTGCCCATCGCGAGCCAGCCCCCTCGTCCCTGTCCCTCGACTAAGTGCCCAGCGACCGAGCCAGGGGAGCCGTGTCGCACGGACCCTGGGCACAGGAAGCATGCCCTGGCAGCCCTCAGCAGGCACGGCATGGGACAAGTGCCCAGTGTGTGGCAGTGGTGGGCGCTCCAGCGAGGCCACAGGCACCCATCGCGCGCCATCCAGGCCACAGGCACCCATCGCGAGCCAGACCCCTCGTCCCTGTCCCTCAACTTAGTGCCCAGTGAGCGAGCCAGGGGAGCCACGTCGGATGGACTCTGGGCATGGGAGGCATGCCCAGGCAGCCCCCAGCAGGCACGGAATGGGTCAAGTGCCCAGCGTACGGCAGAGGAGGGCGCACCAGCCAGGCCACAGCCGCCCATCGCGAGCCAGCCCCCTCGTCCCTGTCCCTCGACTAAGTGCCCAGCGAGCGAGCCAGGGGAGCCACGCCGCATGGACCCTGGGCACGGGAGGCATGCCCAGGTAGCCCGCAGCAGACACAGCATGCGCCAATTGCCTAGCGTGCGGCAGCGGTGGGCACGCCAGCCAGGCCACAGGCGCCCATCGCGAGCCAGCCCCCTCGTCCCAGTCCCTCGACTAAGTGCCCAGCGACTGAGCCAGGCGAGCCTCATTGCATGGACCCTGGGCACAGGAAGCATGCCCAGGTAGCCCCCAGCAGGCACAGCATGGGCCAAGTGCCCAGCATGCGGCAGCGGTGGGTGCTCCAGTGAGGCCACAGGTGCCCATCGCGAGCCAGCCCCCTTGCCCCTGTCCCTCAACTAAGCTCCCAGCGAGCGAGCCAGGGGAGCCGCGTCGCATGGACCCTGGGAACAGGGGGCATGCCCCAGCGGCCCCCAGCAGGCACGGCATGGGCAAAGTGCCCAGCGTGCAGCAGAGGTGGGTGCGCCAGCCAGGCCACAGGCGCCCATCGCGAGCCAGCCCCCTCGTCCCTGTCCCTCGACTAAGTGCCTGGCGAACGAGCCAGGGGAGCCACGCCACACAGACCCTGAGCACGGGAGGCATGCCCAGGCAGCCCCCAGCAGGCACGGCATGGGCCAAGTGCCCAGCGTGCGGCAGCGGTGGGCGCTCCAGCAAGGCCACAGGCACCCATAGCGAGCCAGCCCCCTCGTCCCTGTCCCTCGACTAAGCGCCCAGTGAGCGAGCAAGGGGAGCCGTGTCGTACAGACCCTGGGCACAGAAGGCATTCCCCGGCAGCCCCCAGCAGGCACGGCATGGGCCAAGTGCGCAGGGTGCGGCCGCGGTGGGCGCGCTAGCCAGGCCGCAGGCGCCCATCGCGAGCCAGACCCCTCGTCCCTGTCCCTCGACTAAGTGCCTAGCGAACGAGCCAGGGGAGCCACGCCACACAGACCCTGAGCACGGGAGGCATGCCCAGGCAGCCTCCAGCAGGCACGGCATGGGCCAAGGGCCCAGCGTGTGGTAAAGGTGGGCGCGCTAGCGAGGCCACGGGTTCGCATCACGAGCCAGCCCCCTCGTCCCTGTCCCTAGACTTAGTGCCCAGCGAGTGAGACAGGGGAGCCGTGTTGCATGGACTCGGGGCATGGGAGGCATGCCCAGGCAGCCCCCAGCAGGCATGGCATGGACCAAGTTCCCAGCGTGCGGCAGCGGCGGGCGCGGCATCGAGTCCACAGGCGCCCATCATGAGCCAGACCCCTCGTCCCTGTCCCTCGACTTGGTGCCCAGCGAGCGAGCCAGGGGAGCCGTGTCGCATGGACTCTGGGCATGGGAGGCATGCCCAGGCAGCTCTGAGCAGGCACGGCATGGGCCAAGTGCCCAGTGTGCGGCAGAGAATGGCGCGCCAGCCAGGCCATAGGCGCCCATCGTGAGCCAGCCCCCTCGTCCCTTTCCCTCGACTTAGTGCCCAGTGAGCGAGACAGGGGAGCCGCGTTGCATGGACTCGGGGCACAGGAGGCATGCCCAGGTAGCCCCCAGCAGGCATGGCATGGGCCAATTGCCCAGTGTGCGGCAGAGGAGGGTGCACCAGCAAGGCCACAGGTGCCTATCGCTTGTCAGCCCCCTCGTCCTTGTCCCTCGACTAAGTGCCCAGCGAGGGAGCCAGGGGAGCCGCGTCGCATGGAATCTGGGCACAGGAGGCATGCCCAGGAATCCCCCAGCAGGCACAGCAAGGGCCAAGTGCCCATCGTGTGGCAGCGGTAGGCACGCCAGCCAGGCCACAGGCGCCCATCGCGAGCCAGCCCCCTCGTCCCTTTCCCTAGACTTAGTCCCCAGCAAGCGAGCCAGGGGAGCCATGACGCATGGATTCTGGGCATGGGAGGCATGCCCAGGCAGCCCCCAGCAGGCACGGCATGGGCCCAGTGCCCAGCATGCGGCAGAGGACGGCTCGCCAGCCAGGACACACGCGCCCATCGCGAGCCAGCCCCCTCGTCCCTGTCCCTCGACTAAGTGCCCAACGAGTGAGCCAAGGGAGTCGCGTCGCATGGACCCTGGGCACGGGAGGCATGCTCAGGCAGCCTCCAGCAGGCACAGCATGGGCCAAGTTCCAAGCGTGCGGCAGCGGCCGGCGCGCCATCGAGGCCACAGGAGCCCATCACGAGCCAGACCCCTTGTCCCTGTCCCTCGACTTAGTGCCCAGCGAGCGAGCCAGGGGAGCCGCGTCGCATGGACTCTGGGCACGGGAGGCATGCCCTGGCAGCCCCCAGCAGGCACGGCATGTGCCAAGAGCCCAGCGTGCGGTAGAGGTGGGTGCGCCAGCCAGGCGACGGGCGCCCTTCGCGAGCCAGCCCCCTTGTCCCTGTCCCTCGAGTAAGTGCCCAGCGAATGAGCCAGGGGACCTGTGTTGCAATGACCCTGGCCACGGGAGGCATGCCCAGGCAGCCCCCAGTAGGCACGGCATGGGCCAGGTGCCCAGCGTGCGGCAGAGGAGGGCGCACCAGCAAGGCCACAGGCGCCTATCGCGAGTCAGCCCCCTCGTCCCTGTCCCTCGACTAAGTGCCCAGCAAGCGAGCCAGGGGAGCCACTTCGCACGGAATCTGGGCACGGGAAGCATGCCCAGGAATCCCCCAGCAGGCACAGCAAGGGCTAAGTGCCCATCGTGTGGCAGCGGTAGGGGTGCCAGCCAGGCCACAGGCTCCCATAGCGAGCCAGACCCCTCGTCCCGGTCCCTCGACTAAGTGCCCAGCAAGTGAGCCAGGGGAGCCACGTTGAATGGACCCTGGGAATGAGAGGCATGCCCAGGCATCCCCCAGCAGGCACGGCATGGGCTAAGTGCCCAGCGTGCAGCAGCGGTGGGCGCCCTAGCCAGGTCACAGGCGGCCATCGCGAGCCAGCCCCCTCGTCCCTGTCCCTCGACTAAGTACCCAGCAAGCTAGCCAGGGGAGCCGCGTTGCATGGACTCTGGGCATGGGAGGCATGCCCAGGCAGCCCCCAGCAGGCACGAAATGGGCCAAGTGCCCAGCGTGCGGCAGAGGAGGGCGTACCAGCCAGGCCACAGGCGCACTTCTCGAGCCAGCCCCCTCATTCCTGTCCCTCGACAAAGTGCCCAGCGAGCGAGCCAGGGGAGCCGTGTCACATGGACCCTGGGCACGGGAGGCATGCCCAGGCAGCCCCCAGTAGGCACGGCATGGGCCAAGTGCCCAGCGTGTAGCAGCGGTGGGCACGCCAGCAAGGCCCCAGGCACCTATCACGAGCCAGAACCCCCTCGTCCCTGTCCCTCGACTAAGTGCCCAGCGACTGAGCCAGGGGAGTCATGTCGCACGGACCATGGACACAGAAAGCATGCCCTGGCAGCCCCCAGCAGGCACAGCATGGGCCAAGTGCCCAGCGTGCGGCAGCGGTGGGCGCTCCAGCAAGGCCACCGGCGCCCATAGCGAGCCAGCCCCCTTGTCCCTGTCCCTCGACTAAGCGCCCAGCAACCGAGCAAGGGGAGCCGCGTCGCATGGACCCTGGGCACAGGCGGCATGCCCCGGCAGCCCCCTGCAGGCATGGCATGGGCCAAGCGCCCAGCGTGTGGCAGCGGTGGGCACGCCAGCCAGTCCACAGGCGCCCATCGCGAGCCAGACCCCTCGTTCCTGTCCCTCGACTAAGTGCCCAGCGACCGAGCAAGGGGAGCCGTGTCGCACTGACCCTGGGTACGGGAAGCATGCCCAGGCAGCCCCCAGCAGGCACGGCATGGGACTAGTGCCCAGCGTGCGGCAGCGGTGGGCGCTCCAGCGAAGCCACAGGCACCCATCGCGAGCCAGCCCCCTCGTACCTGTCCCTGGACTAAGCGCCCAGCAAACGGGCCAGGGAGTCGCGTTGCATGGACCCTGGGCATGCCCCGGCAGCACCCAGCAGGCACGGCAAGGGCCAAGTGCCCCACGTGCAGCAGCGGTGGGCGCGCCTGTAAGGCCACAGGTGCCCTTCACGAGCCAGACCCCTCGTCCCTGTCCCTCAACTTAGTGCTCAGTGAGGGAGCCTGGGGAGCCACGTCACATGGACTCTGGGCATGGGAGGCATGCCCAAGCGATCCCCAGCAGGCACGGCATGGGCCAAGTGCCCAACGTACGGCAGCGGTGGGCACACCAGCCAGGCCAGAGGCGGCCAACTCGAGCCAGCCCTCTCGTTCCTGTCCCTCGACTAGGTGCCCCGCGTGCGGCAGCGGTGGACACACCAGCGAGGCCACAGGCGCCCATCACGAGCCAGACCCCTCGTCCCTGTCCCTCAACTTAGTGCCCAGCAAGCGAGCCAAGGGAGCCATGACGCACGGATTCTGGGCATGGGAGGCATGCCCAGGCAGCCCCCAGCAGGCATGGCATGGGTAAAGTGCCCAGCGTGCGGCAGAGGAGGGCGCGCCAGCAAGGCCACAGGCGCCCATCGCAAGCCAGCCCCCTCGTCCTTGTCCCTCGACTAAGTGCCCAGCGGGCGAGCCAGGGGAGCCACGCTGCATGGACCATGGGCACGGGAGGCATGCCCCGGCAGCCCCTATCAAGCATGGCATGGGCCAAGTGCCCCGCGTGCGGCAGCGGTGGGCGCGCCAGCGCGGCCGCAGGTGCCCATCACGAGCCAGACCCCTCGTCCCTGTCCCTCAAATTAGTGCCCAGCGAGCGAGCCAGAGGAGCCATGTCACATGGACTTTGGGCATGGGAGGCATGCACAGGCAACCCCCAGCAGGCACGGAATGGGCCAAGCACCCAGTGTGTGGCAGAGGAGGGCGCGCCAGCCAGGCCGCAGACGCCCATCGCGAGCCAGCCCCCTCATCCCTGTCCCTCGACTTAGTGCACAGCGCGCGAGCCAGGGGAGCCTCGTCAAATGGACCCTGGGCACGGGAAGCATTCCCAGGCAGCCCCCAGCAGGCATGGCAGAGGCCACGTGCCCTGCGTTCGGCAGCGGTCGGCGCGCCAGCCAGGCCACAGGCGCCCATCGCGAGCCAGCCCCCTCGTTCCTATCCCTCGACTAAGTGCCCACCGAGCGAGCCAGGGGAGCGGTGTTGCTTGGATCCTGGGCATGGGAGGCATGCCCTGGTAGCCCCCAGAAGGCACGGCATGGGCTAATTGCCCAGCGTGTGGCAGCGGTGGGCGCGCCAGCAAGGCCACAGGCGCCCATCGCGTGCCAGCCCCCTCGTCCCTGTCCCTCGACTAAGTAACCAGCGAGCGAGCAAGGGGAACCGTGTTGCATGGATCCTGGGCATGGGAGGCATGCCCTGGCAGCCCCCAGAAGGTACGGCATGGGCCAAGTGCCCAGCATGCTGCAGCGGATGGCACGCCAGCCAGGCCACAGGCGCCCATCGCGAGCCAGCCCCCTCGTCCCTGTCCCTCGACTAAGTGCCCAGTGAGCAAGCCAGGGGAGCCGCATCGCACAGATCCTGGGAACGGAAGGCATGCCCAGGCAGCCCCCAGCAGGCACGGCATGGGCCAAGTGCCCAGCGTGCCGCAGAGGTGGGTGCGCCAGCCAGGCCACAGGCGCCCATCGCGAGCCAGCCCCCTCGTCCCTGTCCCTCCACTAAGTGCCCAGCGACCGAGCCAGGGGAGCCGTGTCGCACGGACCCTGGGCACAGGAAGCATGCCCTAACAGCCCACTGCAGGCACGGCATGGGACAAGTGCCCAGTGTGCGGCAGTGGTGGGTGCTCCAGCGAGGCCACAGGCACCCATCGCGCGCCAGCCAGGCCACAGGCGCCCATCGCGAGCCAGACCCCTCGTCCCTGTCCCTCAACTTAGTACCCAGTGAGCGAGCCAGGGGAGCCACGTCGGATGGACTTTGGGCATGGGAGGCATGCCCAGGCAGCCCCCAGCAGGCACGGAATGGGCCAAGTACCCAGCGTGCGGCGGAGCAGGGCGCACCAGCCAGGCCACAGGCGCCCATCGCGAGCCAGCCCCCTCGTCCCTGTCCCTCGACTAAGTACCCAGCAAGCTAGCCAGGGGAGCCGCGTTGCATGGACTCTGGGCATGGGAGGCATGCCCAGGCAGCCCCCAGCAGGCACGAAATGGGCCAAGTGCCCAGCGTGCGGCAGAGGAGGGCGTACCAGCCAGGCCACAGGCGCACTTGTCGAGCCAGCCCCCTCATTCCTGTCCCTCGACAAAGTGCCCAGCGAGCGAGCCAGGGGAGCCGTGTCACATGGACCCTGGGCACGGGAGGCATGCCCAGGCAGCCCCCAGTAGGCACGGCATGGGCCAAGTGCCCAGCGTGTAGCAGCGGTGGGCACGCCAGCAAGGCCCCAGGCACCTATCACGAGCCAGAACCCCCTCGTCCCTGTCCCTCGACTAAGTGCCCAGCGACTGAGCCAGGGGAGTCATGTCGCACGGACCATGGACACAGAAAGCATGCCCTGGCAGCCCCCAGCAGGCACAGCATGGGCCAAGTGCCCAGCGTGCGGCAGCGGTGGGCGCTCCAGCAAGGCCACCGGCGCCCATAGCGAGCCAGCCCCCTTGTCCCTGTCCCTCGACTAAGCGCCCAGCAACCGAGCAAGGGGAGCCGCGTCGCATGGACCCTGGGCACAGGCGGCATGCCCCGGCAGCCCCCTGCAGGCACGGCATGGGCCAAGCGCCCAGCGTGTGGCAGCGGTGGGCACGCCAGCCAGTCCACAGGCGCCCATCACGAGCCAGACCCCTCGTTCCTGTCCCTCGACTAAGTGCCCAGCGACCGAGCAAGGGGAGCCGTGTCGCACTGACCCTGGGTACGGGAAGCATGCCCAGGCAGCCCCCAGCAGGCACGGCACGGGACTAGTGCCCAGCGTGCGGCAGCGGTGGGCGCTCCAGCGAAGCCACAGGCACCCATCGCGAGCCAGCCCCCTCGTACCTGTCCCTGGACTAAGCGCCCAGCGAGCGGGCCAGGGAGTCGCGTTGCATGGACCCTGGGCATGCCCCGGCAGCACCCAGCAGGCACGGCAAGGGCCAAGTGCCCCACGTGCAGCAGCGGTGGGCGCGCCTGTAAGGCCACAGGTGCCCTTCACGAGCCAGACCCCTCGTCCCTGTCCCTCAACTTAGTGCTCAGTGAGGGAGCCTGGGGAGCCACGTCACATGGACTCTGGGCATGGGAGGCATACCCAGGCGATCCCCAGCAGGCACGGCATGGGCCAAGTGCCCAACGTACGGCAGCGGTGGGCACACCAGCCAGGCCAGAGGCGGCCAACTCGAGCCAGCCCTCTCGTTCCTGTCCCTCGACTAAGTGCCCCACGTGCGGCAGCGGTGGACACACCAGCGAGGCCACAGGCGCCCATCACGAGCCAGACCCCTCGTCCCTGTCCCTCAACTTAGTGCCCAGCGAGCGAGCCAAGGGAGCCATGACGCACGGATTCTGGGCATGGGAGGCATGCCCAGGCAGCCCCCAGCAGGCATGGCATGGGTAAAGTGCCCAGCGTGCGGCAGAGGAGGGAGCGCCAGCAAGGCCACAGGCGCCCATCGCGAGCCAGCCCCCTCGTCCTTGTCCCTCGACTAAGTGCCCAGCGGGCGAGCCAGGGGAGCCGCGCCGCATGGACCATGGGCACGGGAGGCATGCCCCGGCAGCCCCTATCAAGCATGGCATGGGCCAAGTTCCCCGCGTGCGGCAGCGGTGGGCGCGCCAGCGCGGCCGCAGGTGCCCATCACGAGCCAGACCCCTCGTCCCTGTCCCTCAACTTAGTACCCAGTGAGCGAGCCAGGGGAGCCACGTCGGATGGACTTTGGGCATGGGAGGCATGCCCAGGCAGCCCCCAGCAGGCACGGAATGGGCCAAGTACCCAGCGTGCGGCGGAGCAGGGCGCACCAGCCAGGCCACAGGCGCCCATCGCGAGCCAGCCCCCTCGTCCCTGTCCCTCGACTAAGTGCCCAGCGAGCGAGCCAGGGGAGCCACGTCGCATGGACCCTGGGCACGGGAGGCATGCCCAGGTAGCCTGCAGCAGACACAGCATGCACCAAGTGCCCAGCGTGCGGCAGCGGTGGGCGCGCCAGCCAGGCCACAGGCGCCCATCGCGAGCCAGCCCCCTCGTCCCAGTCCCTCGACTAAGTGCCCAGCGACTGAGCCAGGCGAGCCTCGTTGCACAGACCCTGGGCACAGGAAGCATGCCCAGGCAGCCCCCAGCAGGCACAGCATGGGCCAAGTGCCCAGCATGCGGCAGCGGTGGGCGCTCCAGCGAGGCCACAGGCGCCCATCGCGAGCCAGCCCCCTCGCCCCTGTCCCTCAACTAAGCGCCCAGCGAGCGAGCCAGGGGAGCTGCGTCGCATGGACCCTGGGAACAGGAGGCATGCCCCAGCAGCCCCCAGCAGGCACGGCATGGGCAAAGTGCCCAGCATGCAGCAGAGGTGGGTGCGCCAGCCAGGCCACAGGCGCCCATCGCGAGCCAGCCCCCTCGTCCCTGTCCCTCGACTAAGTGCCCAGCGACCGAGCCAGGGGAGCCGCGTCGCACAGACCCTGGGAACAGGAAGCATGCCCTGGCATCCCCCAGCAGGCACCGCATGGGCCAAGTGCCCAGCGTGCGGCAGCGGTGGGCGCTCCAGCAAGGCCACAGGCACCCATAGCGAGCCAGCCCCCTCGTCCCTGTCCCTCGACTAAGCGCCCAGTGAGCGAGCAAGGGGAGCCGTGTCGCACAGACCCTGGGCACAGGAGGCATGCCCCGGCAGCTCCCAGCAGGCATGGCATGGGCCAAGTGCCCAGTGTGCGGCCGCGGTGGGCGCGCTAGCCAGGCCGCAGGCGCCCATCGCGAGCCAGACCCCTCGTCCCTGTCCCTCGACTAAGTGCCTAGCAAACGAGCCAGGGGAGCCGCGCCACACAGATCCTGAGCACGGGAGGCATGCCCAGGCAGCCCCCAGCAGGCACGGCATGGGCCAAGGGCCCAGCGTGTGGTAAAGGTGGGCGCGCTAGCGAGGCCACTGGCGCCCATCCCGAGCCAGCCCCCTCGTCCCTGTCCCTAGACTTAGTGCCCAGTGAGCGAGACAGGGGAGCCGCGTTGCATGGACTCGGGGCATGGGAGGCATGCCCAGGCAGCCCCCAGCAGGCACGGCATGGGCCAAGTTCCCAGCGTGCGGCACCGGCGGGCGCGGCATCGAGTCCACAGGCGCCCATCATGAGCCAGACCCCTCGTCCCTGTCCCTCGACTTGGTGCCCAGCGAGCGAGCCAGGGGAGCCGTGTTGGATGGACCCTGGGCACGGGAGGCATGCTCAGGCAGCCTCCAGCAGGCACAGCATGGGCCAAGTTCCAAGCGTGTGGCAGCGGCCGGCGTGCCATCGAGGCCACAGGAGCCCATCACGAGCCAGACCCCTCGTCCCTGTCCCTCGACTTAGTGCCCAGCGAGCGAGCCAAGGGAGCTGCTTCGCAAGGACAATGGGCACGGGAGGCATGCCCTGGCAGCCCCCAGCAGGCTCAGTATGGGCCAGGTGCCCAGCGTGTGGCAGAGGAGGGCGCACCAGCAAGGCCACAGGCGCCTATCGCGAGTCAGCCCCCTCATCCCTGTCCCTCGACTAAGTGCCCAGCGAGCGAGCCAGGGGAGCTGCGTCGCACGGAATCTGGGCACGGGAGGCATGCCCAGGAATCTCCCAGCAGGCACAGCAAGGGCCAAGTGCCCATCGTGTGGCAGCGGTAGGGGCGCCAGCCAGGCCACAGGCTCCCATCGCGAGCCAGACCCCTCGTCCCTGTCCCTCGACTAAGTGCCAAGCAAGTGAGCCAGGGGAGCCACGTTGAATGGACCCTGGGAATGAGAGGCATGCCCAGGCATCCCCCAGCAGGTACGGCATGGGCTAAGTGCCCAGCGTGCAGCAGCGGTGGGCGCGCTAGCCAGGTCACAGGCGGCCATTGCGAGCCAGCCCCCTTGTCCCTGTCCCTCGACTAAGTACCCAGCAAGCTAGCCAGAGGAGCCGCGTTGCATGGACTCTGGCCATGGGAGGCATGCCCAGGCAGCCCCCAGCAGGCACAAAATGGGCCAAGTGCCCAGCGTGCGGCAGAGGAGGGCGTACCAGCCAGGCCACAGGCGCATGTCTCAAGCCAGCCCCCTCATTCCTGTCCCTCGACAAAGTGCCCAGCGAGCAAGCCAGGGGAGCTGCGTCACATGGACCTTGGGCACGGGAGGCATGCCCAGGCAGCCCCCAGTAGGCATGGCATGGGCCAAGTGCCCAGCGTGCGGCAAAGGTGGGTGCGCGAGCAAGGCCATGGGCGCCCATCACGAGCCAGCCCCCTCATCCCTTTCCGTCGACTTAGTGCCCAGCAAGCGAGACAGGGGAGCCGTGTCGCATGGACTCGGGGCACGGGAGGCATGCCCAGGAATCCCAGAGCAGGCACGGCATGGGCCAAGCACCCAACGTGCGGCAGAGCAGGGCGAGCCAGCAAGGCCACAGTCGCCTATCATGAGCCAACCCCCTCGTCCCTGTCCCTCGACTTAGTGCCCAGCGAGCGAGCCTGGGGAGCGGCGTCACATGGACCCTGGGCATGGGAGGCATGCCCAGGCTGCCCCCAGCAGGCACGGCAGAGGGCACGTGCCCAGCGTGCGGCAGCAGTGGGCGCGCCAGCAAGCCAACAGGCGCCCATCACAAGCCAGACCCTTGGTACCTGTCCTCGACTTAGTGCCCAGCAAGCGAGCCAGGGGAGCCATGTCGCATGGACCCTAGGCACGGGAGGCATAACCATGCAGCCCCCAGCAGGTACGGCATTGGCCAAGTTCCCAGTGTGTGGCAGCGGTGGGCGCTCCAGTGAGGCCAAAGGTGCCCATCGCGAGCCACCCCCTCGTCCCTGTCCCTCGACTTAGTGCCCAGTGAGCGAGCCAGGGGAGCCGCTTTGCACGGACCCTGGGCAAGGGATGCATGCCCTGGCAGCCCCCAGCAGGCACGGCATGGGCCAAGTGCCCAGGGTGCGGCAGAGGAAGGCGCGCTAGCCAGGCAACAGGCGCCCATCGCGAGCCAGCCGCCTCGTCCCTGTCCCTCGACTAAGTGCCCAGTAAGGGAGCCAGGGGAGCCGCGTCGCATGGACCCTAGACACAGGAGGCATGCCCAGGCAGCCCCCAGCAGGCACGGCATGGGCCAAGTGCCCAGCGTGCCGCAGCGGTGGGCGCTCCAGCGAGGCCACAGTCGCCCACCGCGAACGAGCCCCCTCGTCCCTGTCCCTCGACTAAGTGCCCAGCGAGCGAGCCAGGGGAGCCGTGTCACATGGACCCTGGGAGTGGGAGGCATGCCCCAGCATCCCCCAGCAGGCATGCCATGGGCTGCTTGCCCAGCGTGCGGCAGCGGTGGGCGCGCCAGCCAGGCCGCGGGCGCCCGCCGTGAGCCAGCCCCCACGTTCCTGTCCCTCGACTAAGTGCCCAGCGAGCGAGCCAGGGGAGCCACGTCGCATGGACCCTGGGCACAGGAGGCATGCCCAGGCAGCCCCCAGCAGGCACGGCATGGGCCAAGTTACCAGCGTGTGGCAGCGGTGGGCACTCCAGCGAGGCCAAAGGTGCCCATCGCGAGCCAGCCCCCTCGTCCCTGTCACTCGACTTAGTGCCCAGCAAGCGAGCCAGGGGATCCACGTCCCATTGACCCTGGGCACGGGAGGCATGCCCTGGCAGCTCCCAGCAGGCACGGCATGGGCCAAGTGCCCAGCGTGAGGCAGAGGAGGGCGCGCTAGCCAGGCCACAGGCGCCCATCCTGAGCCAGCCCCTTCGTCCCTGTCCCTCGACTTAGGGCCAAGCGAGTGAGCCAGGGGAGCCACGTCACATGGCATGGGCATGGGAGGCATGCATCGGCATGCCCCAGCAGGTACGGCATGGGCCAAGTGCCCAGCATGCGGTAGAGATCGGCGCGCCAGCCAGGCCACAGGCGCCCACCGCGAGCCAGACCCCTCGTCCCTGTCCCTCAACTTTGTGCCCAGCGACCGAGCCAGGGGAGCCACGTCGCACAGACCCTGAGCACGGGAGGCATGCCCAGGCAGCCCCCAGCCGGCATGGAATGGGCTAAGTGCCCAGCGTGCGGCAGCGGTGGGCGCTCTGGCGAGGCCAAAGGCGCCCATCGCGAGCACCCCCTCGTCCCTGTCCCTCGACTAAGTGCCCTGCGAGCGAGCCAGGGGAGCCGCTTCGCATGGACCCTGGGCATGGGAAGCATGCCCTGGCAGCCCCCAGCAGGCACGGCATGGGCCAAGTGCCCAGGGTGCGGCAGAGGAGGGCGCGCTAGCCAGGCAACAGGCGCCCATCGCGAGCCAGCCGCCTCGTCCCTGTCCCTCGACAAAGTGCCCAGTGAGCGAGCCAGGGGAGCCACGTTGCATGGACCCTAGACACAGGAGGCATGCCCAGGCAGCCCCCAGCAGGCACGGCATGGGCCATGTGCCCAGCGTGCTGCAGTGGTGGGCGCCCCAGCGAGGCCACAGGCGCCCATCGCGAACGAGCCCCCTCGTCCCTGTCCCTCGACTAAGTGCCCAGCGAGCGAGCCAGGGGAGCCGCGTCGCATGGACCCCGGGAACGGGAGGCATGCCCTAGAATCCCCCAGCAGGCACGGCATGGGCTGCTCGCCAAGCGTGCGGCATCGGTGGGCGCGCCAGCCAGGCCGCGGGCGCCCGTCGTGAGCCAGCCCCCACGTTCCTGTCCCTCGACTAAGTGCCCAGCAAGCGAGCCAGGGGAGCCACGTCGCATGGACCCTGGGCACAGCAGGCATGCCCAGGCAGCCCCCAGCAGGCACGGCATGGGCCAAGTTCCCATCGCGTGGCAGCGGTGGGCGCTCCAGCGAGGCCAAAGGTGCCCATCGCGAGCCAGCCCCCTCTTCCCTGTCCCTCGACTTAGTGCCCAGCGAGCGAGCCAGGGGAGCCGTGTCCCAGGCATGGGAGGCATGCCCTGGCAGCTCCCAGCAGGCACAGAATGGGCCAAGTGCCCAGCGTGCGGCAGAGGAGGGCCCGCTAGCCAGGCCACAGGCGCCCATCATGAGCCAGCCCCCTCGTCCCTGTCCCTCGACTTAGGGCCCAGCGAGCGAGCCAGGGGAGCCACGTCACATGGCATGGGCATGGGAGGCATGCGTCGGCATGCCCCAGCAGGCACGGCATGGGCTAAGTGCCCAGCCTGTGGTAGAGGTCGGCACGCCAGCCAGGCCACGGGCGCCCATCACAAGCAAGCCCCCTCGTCCCCTTCCCTCGACTTAGTGCCCAGCGAGGGAGCCAGGGGAGCCGCGTCGCACGGACACTGGGCAATGGGAGCCATGTCCCAGCAGCCCCTAGCAGGCACGGCATGGGCCAAGTACCCAGCGTGCGGCAGCGGTGGGCGCACCAGCCAGGCCACGGGCTCCCATCGCAAGCCAGCCCCCTCGTAACTGTCCCCCGACTAAGTGCCCAGCGAGCAAGCCAGGGGCGCTGCGCCGCATGGACACTGGGCACGGGAGGCATGCACCAGCATCCCCCAGCAGGCACAGCATGGGCCAAGTGCCCAGCTTGCGGTAGAGGTCAGCGCGCCAGCCAGGCCACGGGCGACCATCGTGAGCCAGCCCCCTCGTCCCTGTCCCTCGACTGACTGCCCAGCGTGCGCGCCAGGGGTGCCACGTCACATGGACCCTGGGCACGGGTGGTATGCCCAGGTTGCCCCCAGCAGGCACGGCATTGGCCAAGTGCCCAGCGTGTGGCAGCAGTGGGCGCTTCAGCGAGGCCACAGGCGCCCATCACGAGCCAGACCCTTCGTCCCTGTCCCTCGACTTAGTGCCCAGCGAGCGAGCCAGGGGAGCCACGTTTCATGGACTCTAGGCATGGGAGGCATGCCCAGTCAGCCCCCAGCAGGTACAGCATTGGCCAAGTGCCCAGCGTGCGGCTGAGGTGGGTGCGCCAGCCAGGCCACAGGCGCCCATCGCGAGCCAGCCGCCTCGTCCCTGTCCCTCGACTAAGTGCCCAGCGAGCTAGCCAGGGGAGCCGTGTCACATGGACCCTAGACACTGGAGGCATGCCAAGGCAGCCCTCAGCAGGCATGGCATGGGCCAAGTGCCCAGCGTGCTGCAGCGGTGGGCGCTCCAGCGAGGCCACAGGCGCCCATCGCGAACGAGCCCCCTCGTCCCTGTCCGTCGACTAAGTGCCCAGCGAGCGAGCTAGGGGAGCCGCGTCGCATGGACCCTGGGAACAGGAGGCATGCCCCAGCATCCCCCAGCAGGCACGGAATGGGCTGCTTGCCCAGCGTGCGGCAGCGGTGGGCGCGCCAGCCAGTCCATGGGCGCCCGTCGCGAGCCAGCCCCCACGTTCCTGTCCCTCGACTAAGTGCTCAGCGAGCGAGCTTGGGGGGCCGTGTCGCAAGGACCCTGGGCATGGGTGGCATGCCCAGGCAGCCCCCAGCAGGCACGGTATGGGCCAAGTTCCCTGCGTGCAGTAGAGGTCAGCGCACCAGCCCGGCCACGGGCGCCCATCTTGAGCCAGCCCCCTCGTCCCTGTCCCTTGACTTAGTGCCCAGCGAGCGAGCCAGGAGAGCCACATCGCATGGAATCTGGGCACAGGAGGCATGCCCAGGCAGCCCCCAGCAGGCACGGCATGGGCCGAGTGCCCAGCGTGCGGCAGCGGAAGGCGCTCAAGCGAGGCCAAAGGCACCCATCGCGAGCCAGCCCCCTCGTAACTGTCCCTCGACTAAGTGCCATCGAGTAAGCCAGGGGTTCCGTGCCTCATGGACCCTGGGCATGGGAGGCATTCCCCCACATGCCCCAGCAGGTACGGCATGGGCCAAGTGCCCAGCATGCGGTAGAGGTCGGTGCGCCCGCTAAGCCACGGGTGCCCATCGCGAGCCAGCCCCCTCGTCCCTATCCCTTGACTTAGTGCCCAGCGAGCGAGCCAGGGGAGCCGCATCGCATGGACTCTTGGAACGAGAGGCATGCCCCAGCATCCCCCAGCAGGCACGGCATGGGCCAAGTGCCCAGCATGCGGAAGCGGTGGGCGCGCCAGCGAGGCCACAGGCACCCATCATGAGCAAGCCCCCTCGTCCCTGTCCATCAACTTAGTGCCCAGCGTGCATGCCAGGGGTGCCGCGTCACATGGATCCTGGGCACGGGAGGCACACCCAGGCTGCCCCCAGCAGGCACAGCCTGGGCTGCTCAGCCAGCGTGCGTCAGCGGTGGGCGTGCCAGCCCGGCCGCAGGCACCCATCGTGAGCCAGCCCCCACGTCCCTGTCTCTCGACTAAGTGCTCAGCGAGCGAGCCAGGCGGGCTGCGTTGCATGGACCCTGGGCAAGGGAGGCACGCCCAGGCAGCCCCCTGCAGTCACGGCATGGGCAGCTCACCCATCGTGCGGCAGCGGTTGGTGCGCCAGCCAGGCTACGGGTGCCCATCGCGAGCCAGCCCCCACGTCCCAGTCCCTCGACGTAATGCCCAGCGAGCAAGGCAGGGGGGCCGCGTTGCACAGACCCTGGGAACGGGTGGCATGCCCAAGAAGCCCCCAGCAGGTACGGCATGGGCTGCTCGCCCAGCGTGAGGCAGCGGTGGGCGTGCCAGCAGGCCGCGGGTGCCCATCGCGAGCCAGCCCTCACGTCCCTATCCCTCGACGTAGTGCCCAGCGAGTGAGGTAGGGGGGCCGCGTCGCACAGACCCTGGGCACGAGTGGCGTGCCCTGGCAAGCTCCAGCAGGCACGGTATGGGTTGCTCACCCAGCGTGCGGCAGCGATGGGCGTGCCAGCCATGCCGCGGGCGCCCATCATGAGCAAGCCCCACTTCCCTGTCCCTCGACGTAGTGCCCAGTGAGCGAGCCAGGGGGCCGCGTCGCACAGACCCTGGGCACGAGTGGCATGCCCTGGCAAGCCCCAGCAGGCAAGGTATGGGCTACTCACCCAGCGTGCGGCAGCGATGGGCGCGCCAGCCAGGCCGCGGGCGCCCATCGTGAGCAAGCCCCACATCCCTGTCCCTCGACGTAGTGCCCAGTGAGCGAGCCAGGGGGCCGCGTCGCACGGACCCTCGGCACGAGTGGCACACCCAGGCAGCCCCCAGCAGGCACGGCCTTGGCTGCTCGCCCAGCGTGCGGCAGTGGTGGGCGCGCCAGCCAGGCTGCGGGTGCCCATCGCGAGCCAGCCCCCACGTCCCTGCACTTGACTAAGTGCTCCGCGAGCAAGCCAGGCGGGCCACGTCGCATGGACCCTGGGCACGGGAGGCACGCCCAGGAAGCCCCCTGCAGGCACGGCATGGGGCACTCGCCTAGCGTACGGCAGCGGTGGGAGCGCCGGCCAGGCCGCGTGCGCCCATCGCGAGCCAGCCCCCACGTCCCTGACACTCGATGAAATGTCCAGCGAGAGAGCTATTGGGCCGCGTCGCACGGACCCTGGTCACGTGTGGCAAGCCCAGGCAGCCCTAGCAGGCACGGCATCGGCTGCTCGACAAGCGAGCGGCAGCGGTGGGCGTGCCAGCCAGGCTGCGGGCACCCATCGCGAAGCGGCCCCAACTTCCCTGTCCCTCGACGTAGTGCCCAGCGAGCGAGCCAGGGGGGGCCATGTCTCATGGACCCTGGGCACGGGTGGCATTCCCAGGCAGCCCCCAGCAGGCACGGGATGGGCTGCTCGCCCAGCATGCGGCAGCGATGGTTGCGCCAGCCAGGCCACGGGCGCCCATCGTGAGCAAGCACCACATCCCTGTCCCTCGACGTAGTGCCCAGTGAGCGAGACAGAGGGGCTGCGTCGCACGGACCCTGGGCACGGGTTGCACACCCAGGTCTTCCCTAGCAGGCACGGCCAGGGCAGCTCGCCCAGCGTGCTGCAGCGGTGGGCGCGCCAGCCAGACCGCGTGCGCTCATTGCGAGCCAGCCCCCACGTCCCTGTCTCTAGACTAAGTGCTCAGCGAGTCAGCCAGGCGGGCTGCGTTGCATGGAACCTGGGCATGGGAGGCACGCCCAGGCAGCCCCCTGCAGGCACGGCATGGGCTGCTCGCCCAGCACGCGGCAGCGGTGGGCGCGCCAGCCCGGCCGGAGATGCCCATCGCGAGCCAGCCCCCACGTCCCTGTCCCTCGACGTAGTGCCCAGCGAGAGGGCCAGGGTGGCCGCGTCGCACGGACCCTAGGCACGGGTGGCCCGCCCAGGAAGCCCCCAACAGGCACACCATGGGCTGCTCACCCAGCGTGCAGGAGTGGTGGGCGTGCCAGCATGGCCGCGGGCGCCCATCGCGAGCAAGCCCCCACATCCCTGTCTCTCAACTAAGTGCTCAGCAAGCGAGCCAGGCGGGCCAAGTCGCACGGACCCTGGGGTTGGGAGGCACGCCCAGGCTGCCCCCTGCAGGCACGGCATGGACTTCTCGCCCAGCGTGTGGCAGCGGTGGGCTGCTCGCCCAGCGTGCCGCAGCGGTGGACGTGCCAGCCAGGCCGCGGGCGCCCATAGCGAGCCAGCCCCAACTTCCCTGTCCCTCGACGTAGTGCCCAGCGAGCGAGTCAGGGGGGGCCACGTCGCACGGACCCTGGGCACGGGTGGCATTCCCAGGCAGCCCCCACCAGGCATGGGATGGGCTGCTCGCCCAGTATGCGGCAGGATGGGCGCGCCAGCCAGGCCACGGGCGCCCATCGTGAGCAAGCCCCACATCCCTGTCCCTTGACGTAGTGCCCAGTGACCGAGCCAGGGGGGCCGCGTCGCCCGGACCCTGGGCACGGGTGGCACACCCAGGCAGCCCCCAGCAGGCACTGCCTGGGCTGCTCGCCCAGCGTGTGGCAGCGGTGGGCGCGCCAGCCAGGCCGCGGGCGCCCATCGCGAGCCAGCCCCCACGTCCCTGTCCCTCGACTAAGTGCTCAGAGAGCGGGCCAGGCAGGCCACGTCACATGGAACCTGGGAATGGGAGGCACGCCCAGGCAGCCCCCTGCAGGCACGGCATGGGCCGCTCGCCCAGCGTACGGCAGCGGTGGGAGCGCCAGCCAGGCCGCGTGCGCCCATCGCGAGCCAGCCCCCACGTCCCTGACACTCGATGAAATGTCCAGCGAGAGAGCTATTGGGCCGCGTCGCACGGACCCTGGTCACGTGTGGCAAGCCCAGGCAGCCCTAGCAGGCACGGCATCGGCTGCTCGACAAGCGAGCGGCAGCGGTGGGCGTGCCAGCCAGGCCGCGGGCACCCATCGCGAAGCAGCCCCAACTTCCCTGTCCCTCGACGTAGTGCCCAGCAAGCGAGCCAGGGGGGGCCATGTCGCATGGACCCTGGGCACGGGTGGCATTCCCAGGCAGCACCCAGCAGGCACGGGATGGGCTGCTCGCCCAGCATGCGGCAGCGATGGTTGCGCCAGCCAGGCCACGGGCGCCCATCGTGAGCAAGCACCACATCCCTGTCCCTCGACGTAGTGCCCAGTGAGCGAGACAGAGGGGCTGCGTCGCACGGACCCTGGGCACGGGTGGCACACCCAGGTCTTCCCTAGCAGGCACGGCCAGGGCAGCTCGCCCAGCGTGCGGCAGCGGTGGGCGCGCCAGCCAGACCGCGTGCACCCATCGCGAGCCAGCCCCCACGTCCCTGTCTCTAGACTAAGTGCTCAGCGAGTCAGCCAGGCGGGCTGCGTTGCATGGAACCTGGGCATGGGAGGCACGCCCAGGCAGCCCCCTGCAGGCACGGCATGGGCCGCTCGCCCAGCGTGCGGCAGCGGTGGGCGCGCCAGCCCGGCCGGAGATGCCCATCGCGAGCCAGCCCCCACGTCCCTGTCCCTCGACGTAGTGCCCAGCGAGAGGGCCAGGGTGGCCGCGTCGCACGGACCCTAGGCACGGGTGGCCCGCCCAGGAAGCCCCCAACAGGCACACCATGGGCTGCTCACCCAGCGTGCAGGAGCGGTGGGCGTGCCAGCATGGCCGCGGGCGCCCATCGCGAGCAAGCCCCCACATCCCTGTCTCTCAACTAAGTGCTCAGCAAGCGAGCCAGGCGGGCCAAGTCGCACGGACCCTGGGGTTGAGAGGCATGCCCAGGCTGCCCCCTGCAGGCACGGCATGGGCTTCTCGCCCAGCCTGTGGCAGCGGTGGGCTGCTCGCCCAGCGTGCCGCAGCGGTGGACGTGCCAGCCAGGCCGCGGGCGTCCATAGCGAGCCAGCCCCCACTTCCCTGTCCCTCGACGTAGTGCCCAGCGAGCGAGTCAGGGGGGGCCACGTCGCACGGACCCTGGGCACGTGTGGCATTCCCAGGCAGCCCCCACCAGGCATGGGATGGGCCGCTCGCCCAATATGCGGCAGCGATGGGCGCGCCAGCCAGGCCACGGGCGCCCATCGTGAGCAAGCCCCACATCCCTGTCCCTTGACGTAGTGCCCAGTGAGAGAGCCAGGGGGGCCTCGTCGCACGGACCCTGGGCACGGGTGGCACACCCAGGCAGCCCCCAGCAGGCACTGCCTGGGCTGCTCGCCCAGCGTGCGGCAGCGGTGGGCGCGCCAGCCAGGCCGCGGGCGCCCATCGCGAGCCAGCCCCCACGTCCCTGTCCCTCGACTAAGTGCTCAGAGAGCGGGCCAGGCAGGCCGCGTCACATGGAACCTGGGCATGGGAGGCACGCCCAGGCAGCCCCCTGCAGGCACGGCATGGGCCGCTCGCCCAGCGTACGGCAGCGGTGGGAGCGCCAGCCAGGCCGCGTGCGCCCATCGCGAGCCAGCCCCCACGTCCCTGACACTCGATGAAATGTCCAGCGAGAGAGCCATTGGGCCGCGTCGCACGGACCCTGGTCACGTGTGGCAAGCCCAGGCAGCCCTAGCAGGCACGGCATCGGCTGCTCGACAAGCGAGCGGCAGCGGTGGGCGTGCCAGCCAGGCCGCGGGCACCCATCGCGAAGCAGCCCCAACTTCCCTGTCCCTCGACGTAGTGCCCAGCGAGCGAGCCAGGGGGGGCCATGTCGCATGGACCCTGGGCACGGGTGGCATTCCCAGGCAGCCCCCAGCAGGCACGGGATGGGCTGCTCGCCCAGCATGCGGCAGCGATGGTTGCGCCTGCCAGGCCACGGGCGCCCATCGTGAGCAAGCACCACATCCCTGTCCCTTGACGTAGTGCCCAGTGAGCGAGCCAGAGGGGCTGCGTCGTACGGACCCTGAGCACGGGTGGCACACCCAGGTCTTCCCTAGCAGGCACGGCCAGGGCAGCTCGCCCAGCGTGCGGCAGCGGTGGGCGCGCCAGCCAGACCGCGTGTACCCATCGCGAGCCAGCCCCCACGTCCCTGTCTCTAGACTAAGTGCTCAGCGAGTCAGCCAGGCGGGCTGCGTTGCATGGAACCTGGGCATGGGAGGCACGCCCAGGCAGCCCCCTGCAGGCACAGCATTGGCCGCTCGCCCAGCATGCGGCAGCGGTGGGCGCGCCAGCCCGGCCGGAGATGCCCATCGCGAGCCAGCCCCCACGTCCCTGTCCCTCGACGTAGTGCCCAGCGAGAGGGCCAGGGTTGCCGCGTCGCACGGACCCTAGGCACGGGTGGCCCGCCCAGGAAGCCCCCAACAGGCACACCATGGGCTGCTCACCCAGCGTGCAGGAGCGGTGGGCGTGCCAGCATGGCCGCGGGCGCCCATCGCGAGCAAGCCCCCACATCCCTGTCTCTCAACTAAGTGCTCAGCAAGCAAGCCAGGCGGGCCAAGTCGCACGGACCCTGGGGTTGGGAGGCACGCCCAGGCTGCCCCCTGCAGGCATGGCATGGGCTTCTCGCCCAGCGTGTGGCAGCGGTGGGCTGCTCGCCCAGCGTGCCGCAGCGGTGGACGTGCCAGCCAGGCCGCGGGCGCCCATAGCAGGCCAGCCCCAACTTCCCTGTCCCTCGACGTAGTGCCCAGCGAGCGAGTCAGGGGGGGCCACGTCGCACGGACCCTGGGCACGGGTGGCATTCCCAGGCAGCCCCCACCAGGCATTGGATGGGCCGCTCGCCCAGTATGCGGCAGCGATGGGCGCGCCAGCCAGGCCACGGGCGCCCATCATGAGCAAGCCCCACATCCCTGTCCCTTGACGTAGTGCCCAGTGAGAGAGCCAGGGGGGCCTCGTCGCACGGACCCTGGGCACGGGTGGCACACCCAGGCAGCCCCCAGCAGGCACTGCCTGGGCTGCTCGCCCAGCGTGCGGCAGCGGTGGGCCCACGGGCGCCAATCGTGAGCAAGCACCACATCCCTGTCCCTCGACGTAGTGCCCAGTGAGCGAGACAGAGGGGCTGCGTCGCACGGACCCTGGGCATGGGTGGCACACCCAGGTCTTCCCTAGCAGGCACGGCCAGGGCAGCTCGCCCAGCGTGCGGCAGCGGTGGGCGCGCCAGCCAGACCGCGTGCGCCCATCGCGAGCCAGCCCCCACGTCCCTATCTCTAGACTAAGTGCTCAGCGAGTCAGCCAGGCGGGCTGCGTTGCATGGAACCTGGGCATGGGAGGCACGCCCAGGCAGCCCCCTGCAGGCACGGCATGGGCTGCTCGCCCAGCGTGCGGCAGCGGTGGGCGCGCCAGCCAGGCCGGAGATGCCCATCGCGAGCCAGCCCCCACGTCCCTGTCCCTCGACGTAGTGCCCAGCGAGAGGGCCAGGGTGGCCGCGTCGCACGGACCCTAGGCACGGGTAGCCCGCCCAGGAAGCCCCCAACAGGCACACCATGGGCTGCTCACCCAGCGTGCAGGAGCGGTGGGCGTGCCAGCATGGCCGCGGGCGCCCATCGCGAGCAAGCCCCCACATCCCTGTCTCTCAACTAAGTGCTCAGCAAGCGAGCCAGGCGGGCCAAGTCGCACGGACCCTGGGGTTGGGAGGCACGCCCAGGCTGCCCCCTGGAGGCACGGCATGGGCTTCTCGCCCAGCGTGTGGCAGCGGTGGGCTGCTCGCCCAGCGTGCCGCAGCGGTGGACGTGCCAGCCAGGCCGCGGGCGCCCATAGCGAGCCAGCCCCAACTTCCCTGTCCCTCGACGTAGTGCCAGCGAGCGAGTCAGGGGGGGCCACGTCGCATGGACCCTGGGCACGGGTGGCATTCCCAGGCAGCCCCCACCAGGCATGGGATGGGCCGCTCGCCCAGTATGCGGCAGCGATGGGCGCGCCAGCCAGGCCACGGGCGCCCATCGTGAGCAAGCCCCACATCCCTGTCCCTGGACGTAGTGCCCAGTGAGAGAGCCAGGGGGGCCTCGTCGCACGGACCCTGGGCACATGTGGCACACCCAGGCAGCCCCCAGCAGGCACTGCCTGGGCTGCTCGCCCAGCGTGCGCCAGCGGTGGGCGCGCCAGCCAGGCCGCGGGCGCCCATCGCGAGCCAGCCCCCACGTCCCTGTCCCTCGACTAAGTGCTCAGAGAGCGGGCCAGGCAGGCCGCGTCACATGGAACCTGGGCATGGGAGGCACGCCCAGGCAGCCCCCTGCAGGCACGGCATGGGTCGCTCGCCCAGCGTACGGCAGCGGTGGGAGCGCCAGCCAGGCCGCGGGCGCCCATCCCGTGCCAGCCCCCACGTCCCTGACCCTCGATGAAATGCCCAGCGAGAGAGCCAGGGGGGCCGCGTCGCACGGACCCTGGTCACGTGTGGCAAGCCCAGGCAGCCCTAGCAGGCACGGCATCGGCTGCTCGACAAGCGAGCGGCAGCGGTGGGCGTGCCAGCCAGGCCGCGGGCACCCATCGCGAAGCAGCCCCAACTTCCCTGTCCCTCGACGTAGTGCCCAGCGAGCGAGCCAGGGGGGGCCATGTCGCATGGACCCTGGGCACGGGTGGCATTCCCAGGCAGCCCCCAGCAGGCACGGGATGGGCTGCTCGCCCAGCATGCGGCAGCGATGGTTGCGCCAGCCAGGCCACGGGCGCCCATCGTGAGCAAGCACCACATCCCTGTCCCTCGACGTAGTGCCCAGTGAGCGAGACAGAGGGGCTGCGTCGCATGGACCCTGGGCACGGGTGGCACACCCAGGTCTTCCCTAGCAGGCACGGCCAGGGCAGCTCGCCCAGCGTGCGGCAGCGGTGGGCGCGCCAGCCAGACCGCGTGCGCCCATCGCGAGCCAGCCCCCACGTCCCTGTCTCTAGACTAAGTGCTCAGCGAGTCAGCCAGGCGGGCTGCGTTGCATGGAACCTGGGCATGGGAGGCACGCCCAGGCAGCCCCCTGCAGGCACGGCATGGGCTGCTCGCCCAGCGTGCGGCAGCGGTGGGCGCGCCAGCCAGGCCGGAGATGCCCATCGCGAGCCAGCCCCCACGTCCCTGTCCCTCGACGTAGTGCCCAGCGAGAGGGCCAGGGTGGCCGCGTCGCACGGACCCTAGCCACGGGTGGCCTGCCCAGGAAGCCCCCAACAGGCACACCATGGGCTGCTCACCCAGCGTGCAGGAGCGGTGGGCGTGCCAGCATGGCCGCGGGCGCCCATCGCGAGCAAGCCCCCACATCCCTGTCTCTCAACTAAGTGCTCAGCAAGCGAGCCAGGCGGGCCAAGTCGCACGGACCCTGGGGTTGGGAGGCACGCCCAGGCTGCCCCCTGCAGGCACGGCATGGGCTTCTCGCCCAGCGTGTGGAAGCGGTGGGCTGCTCGCCCAGCGTGCCGCAGCGGTGGACGTGCCAGCCAGGCCGCGGGCGCCCATAGCAGGCCAGCCCCAACTTCCCTGTCCCTCGACGTAGTGCCCAGCGAGCGAGTCAGGGGGGGCCACGTCGCACGGACCCTGGGCACGGGTGGCATTCCCAGGCAGCCCCCACCAGGCATGGGATGGGCCGCTCGCCCAGTATGCGGCAGCGATGGGCGCGCCAGCCAGGCCACGGGCGCCCATCGTGAGCAAGCCCCACATCCCTGTCCCTTGACGTAGTGCCCAGTGAGAGAGCCAGGGGGGCCTCATCGCACGGTCCCTGGGCACGGGTGCCACACCCAGGCAGCCCCCAGCAGGCACTGCCTGGGCTGCTCGCCCAGCGTGCGGCAGCGGTGGGCGCGCCAGCCACGCTGCGGGCGCCCATCGCGAGCCAGCCCCCACGTCCCTGTCCCTCGACTAAGTGCTCAGAGAGCGGGCCAGGCAGGCCGCGTCACATGGAACCTGGGCATGGGAGGCACGCCCAGGCAGCCCCCTGCAGGCACGGCATGGGCCGCTCGCCCAGCGTACGGCAGCGGTGGGAGCGCCAGCCAGGCCGCGGGCGCCCATCCCGTGCCAGCCCCCACGTCCCTGACCCTCGATGAAATGCCCAGCGAGAGAGCCAGGGGGGCCGCGTCGCACGGACCCTGGTCACGGGTGGCAAGCCCAGGCAGCCCTAGCAGGCACGGCCTGGGCTGCTCGACAAGCGAGCGGCAGCGGTGGGCGTGCCAGCCAGGCCGCGGGCACCCATCGCGAAGCAGCCCCAACTTCCCTGTCCCTTGACGTAGTGCCCAGGGAGCGAGCCAGGGGGGTTCACGTCGCATGGACCCTGGGCACGGGTGGCATTCCCAGGCAGCCCCCAGCAGGCACGGGATGGGCTGCTCGCCCAGCATGCGGCAGCGATGGTTGTGCCAGCCAGGCCACGGGCACCCATCGTGAGCAAGCACCACATCCCTGTCCCTCGATGCAGTGCCTAGTGAGCGAGCCAGGGGGGCTGCGTCGCACGGACCCTTGGCACGGGTGGCACACCCAGGTTTTCCCTAGCAGGCACGGCCAGGGCAGCTCACGCAGCGTGCGGCAGCGGTGGGCGCGCGAGCCAGGCCGCGTGCGCCCATCGCGAGCCAGCCCCCACGTCCCTGTCTCTCGACTAAGTGCTCAGCGAGTGAGCCAGGTGGGCCGCGTCGCATGGAACCTGGGCATGGGAGGCACGCCCAGGAAGCCCCCTGCAGGCACGGCATGGGCTGCTCGCCCAGAGTGTGGCAGCGGTGGGCACGCCAGCCAGGCCGGAGATGCCCATCGCGAGCCAGCCCCCACGTCCCTGTCCCTCGACGTAGTGCCCAGCGAGAGGGCCAGGGTGGCCGCGTCGCATGGAACCCAGGCACGGGTGGCCCGCCCAGGAAGCCCCCAACAGGTATGGCATGGGCTGCTCGCCCAGCGTGCAGGAGTGGTTGGCGTGCCAGCATGGCCGCGGGCGCCCATCGCGAGCCAGTCCCCACATCCCTGTCTCTCGACTAAGCGCTCAGCGAGCGAGCCAGGCGGGCCATGTCACATGGACCCTGGGCACAGGAGGCACGCCCAGGCTGCCCCCTGCAGGCACGGCATGGGCTGCTCGCCAAGCGTGTGGCAGCGGTGGGCTGCTCGCCCAGTGTGCCGCAGAGGTGGACGCGCCAGCCAGGCCGCGGGAGCCCATCGCGAGCCAGCCCCAACTTCCCTGTCCCTCGACGTAGTGCCCAGCGAGCGAGCCAGGGGGGGCCACATCGCACAGACCCTGGGCACGGGTGGCATTCCCAGGCAGCCCCCATCAGGCACGGGATCGGCTGCTCGCCCAGCGTGCGGCAGCGGTGGGCGCGCCAGCCAGGCCGCGGGCGCCCATCGCGAGCCAGCCCCCACGTCCCTGTCCCTCGACTAAGTGCTCAGCGAGCGGGCCAGGCAGGCCACGTCACATGGAACCTGGGCATGGGAGGCACGCCCAGGCAGCCCCCTGCAGGCACGGCATGGGCCGCTCGTCCAGCGTACGGCAGCGGTGGGAGCGCCAGCCAGGCCTTGGGCGCCCATCCCGTGCCATCCCCCATGTCCCTGACCCTCGATGAAATGCCCAGCGAGAGAGCCAGGGGGGCCGCGTCGCACGGACTCTGGTCACGGGTGGCAAGCCCAGGCAGCCCTAGCAGGCACGGCATGGGCTGCTCGACAAGCGAGCGGCAGCAGTGGGCGTGCCAGCCAGGCCGCGGGCACCCATCGCGAAGCAGCCCCAACTTCCCTGTCCCTCGATGTAGTGCCCAGCGAGCGAGCCAGGGGGGTTCACATCGCATGGACCCTGGGCACGGGTGGCATTCCCAGGAAACCCCCAGCAGGCATGGGATGGGCTGCTCGCCCATCATGCGGCAGCGATGGTTGTGCCAGCCAGGCCACGGGCACCCATCGTGAGCAAGCACCACATCCCTGTCCCTCGATGCAGTGCCCAGTGAGCGAGCCAGGGGGGCCGCGTCGCACGGACCCTTGGCACGGGTGGCACACCCAGGTCTTCCCTAGCAGGCACGGCCAGGGCAGCTCATCCAGCGTGCGGCAGCGGTGGGCGCGCCAGCCAGGCCGCGTGCGCCCATCGCGAGCCAGCCCCCACGTCCCTGTCTCTCGACTAAGTGCTCAGCGAGTGAGCCAGGTGGGCCGCGTCGCATGGAACCTGGGCATGGGAGGCACGCCCAGGCAGCCCCCTGCAGGCACGGCATGGGCTGCTCGCCCAGAGTGCGGCAGCGGTGGGCACGCCAGCCAGGCCGGAGATGCCCATCGCGAGCCAGCCCCCACGTCCCTGTCCCTCAACGTAGTGCCCAGCGAGAGGGCCAGGGTGGCTGCGTCGCACGGAACCCAGGCATGGGTGGCCCGCCCAGGAAGCCCCCAGCAGGTATGGCATGGGCTGCTCGCCCAGCGTGCAGGAGTGGTTGGCGTGCCAGCATGGCCGCGGGCGCCCATCGCGAGCCAGCCCCCACATCCCTGTCTCTCGACTAAGCGCTCAGCGAGCGAGCCAGGCGGGCCATGTCACATGGACCCTGGGCACAGGAGGCACGCCCAGGCTGCCCCCTGCAGGCACGGCATGGGCTGCTCGCCAAGCGTGTGGCAGCGGTGGGCTGCTCGCCCAGCGTGCCGCAGCGGTGGATGCGCCAGCCAGGCCGCGGGCGCCCATCGCGAGCCAGCCCCAACTTCCCAGTCCCTCGACGTAGTGCCCAGCGAGCGAGCCAGGGGGGGCCACATTGCACGGACCCTGGGCACGGGTGGCATTCCCAGGCAGCCCCCACCAGGCACGGGATGGGCTGCTCGCCCAGCGTGCGGCAGCAGTGGGCGCGCCAGCCAGGCCGCGGGCGCCCATCGCGAGCCAGCCCCCACGTCCCTGTCCCTCGACTAAGTGCTCAGCGAGCGAGCCAGGCAGGCCGCGTCGCATGGAACCTGCGCATGGGAGGCACGCCCAGGCAGCCCCCTGCAGGCATGGCATGGGCTGCTCACCCAGCATGCGGCAGCGGTGGGCCCGCCAGCCAGGCCGCATGCGCCCATCGCGAGCCAGCCCACACATCCCTGTCTCTCGACTAAGTGCTCAGCGAGTGAGCCTGGTGGGCCGCGTCGCATGGAACCTGGGCATGGGAGGCACGCCCAGGCAGCCCCCTGCAGGCACGGCATGGGCCGCTGGCCAAGCGTGCGGCAGCGGTGGGCCTGCCAGTCAAGCCGCGGGCGCACATCGCGAGCCAGCCCCCACATCCCTGTCCCTCGACGTAGTGCCCAGCGAGCGAGTGAGGCAGGCCGCGTCACAAGGACACTGGGCACGGGTGTCATGCCCAGGAAGCCCCCAGGAGGCACGGCATTGGCTGCACACCCAGCGTGCGGCAGCGGTGGGCGTGCCAGCAAGGCCGCGGGCGCCCATCGCGAGCCGGCCCCCACGTCCCTCTCTCTCGACTAAGTGCTCAGCAAGCGAGCCCGGCGGGCCACGTCGCCCGGACCCTGGGCACGGGTGGCACACCCAGGCAGCCCCCAGCAGGCACGGCCTGGGCTGCTCGCCCAGCGTGCGGCAGCGGTGGGCGCGCCAGCAAGGCTGCGGGCGCCCATCGCGAGCCAGCCCCCACGTCCCTGTCCCTCGACTAAGTGCTCAGCGAGCGAGCCAGGCAGGCCGCGTCGCATGGACCCTGGGCACGGGAGGCATGCCCAGGTAGCCCCCTGCAGGAACAGCATTGGCTGCTCGCCCAGCGTGCAGCAGCGGTGGGCGTGCCAGCCAGGCCGCGGGCGCCCATCGTGAGTCAGCCCACACTTCCCTGTCCGTCAACGTAGTGCCCAGCGAGCGAGCCAGGGGGGCCGCGTCGCATGGACCCTGGGCACGGGAGGCACGCCTAGGCAGCCCCCAGCAGGTATGGCCTGGGTAGCTCGCCCAGCGTGCTGCAGCGGTGGGCGCGCCACCCAGGCCGGAGATGCCCATCGCGAGCCAGCCTCCTCGTCCCTGTCCCTCGACGTAGTGCCCAGCGAGAGGGCCGGGGTGGCCGCGTCGCATGGACTCTAGGCACGGGTGGCACACCCAGGAAGCCCCCAACAGGCACAGCATGGGCTGCTCGCCCAGCGTGCAGGAGCGGTGGGCGTGCCAGCATGGCCGCGGGCACCCAAGGTGAGCCAGCCCCCACGTCCCTGTCCCTCGACTAAGTGCCCAGTGAGCAAGCCAGGAGGGCCTCGTCTCACGGACCCTGGGCACGGTTGACATACCCAGGAAGCCCCCCGCAGGCACGGCATGGGCTGCTCGCCCAGTGTGCGGCACCATTGGGCGCGCCAGCCAGGCCACGGGCGCCCATCGCGAGCCAGCACCCACGTTCCTGATCCTCGACTAAGTGCTCAGCGAGCCAGCCAGGGGGGCCACGTCTCATGGATCCTGGGCATGGGTGGCATTCCCAGGCAGCCCCCAGCAGCCACGGGATGGGCAGCTCGCCCAGCATGCGGCAGTGATGGGCGCGCCAGCAGGGCCACGGGCGCCCATCGTGAGCAAGCCCCACATCCATGTCCCTCGACGTAGTGCCCAGTGATCGAGCCAGGGGGGCCGTGTCGCATGGACCCTGGGCACGGGTGGCAGATGCAGGCAGCCCCCAGTAGGCACGGCCTGGGCTGCTCACCTAGAGTGCGGCAGCAGTGGGCGCGCCAGCCTTGCCATGGGCACCCATCGCGAGCCAGCCCCCACGTCCCTGTCTCTCGACTAAGTGTCAAGCGAGCGAGTAAGGGGGGCTGCGTCGCTCGGACCCTGGCCATGGTGGCATGGCCAGGCAGCCCCCAGCAGGCACGGCATTGGCTACTCGCCCTGCGTGCGACAGCAGTTGGTGTCCCAGCCAGGAAGCGGGCGCCCATCGCGAGCCAGCCCCACGTCCCTGTCCCTCGACATAGTGCCCAGGGGGCGAGCCAGGGGGGCCGCGTCACACGGAGCCTGGGCACGGGTGGCACACCCAGGTAGCCCCCTGCTGGCACGGCATGGGCTGCTCACCAAGCGTGCAGCAGCAGTGGGCGCGCCAGCCAGGCCGCGGGCGCCCATCGCGACCAAGCCCCCACATCTCTGTCCCTCGACGTAGTGCCCAGCGTGCGAGCCAGCTGTGCCGTGTTGCACGGAGCCTGGGCATAGGTGGCACGCCCAGGCAGCCCCCAGCAGGCATGGCATTTGCTGCTCGCCCAGCGTGCGGCAGCGGTGGGCGTGCCAGCCAGGCCGCGGGCGCCCAGTGCGAGCCAGCCCCCACGTCCCTGTCCCTCGACTAAGTGCTCAGCGAGTGAGCCAGGGGGACCGCGTTGCACGAAGCCTGGGCACGGGTGGCACGCCCAGGAAGCCCCCAGTAGGCACGACATAGGCTGCTTGCCCTGCGTGCGGCAGCGGTGGGCGCGTCAGCCAGGCCGCAGGCGCCATCGCGAGCCAGGCCCCACTCCCAGTCCCTCGACGTAGTGCCCAGTGAGCGAGCCAAGGGGGCCACGTCACATGGACCCCTGGCATTGGTTCCACAGCCAGGCAGCCTCCAGCAGGCACGGCATGGGCTGCTCGCGCCAGCCACACCGCGGGCACCCATCGCGAGCTAGCCCCCACGTCCCTGTCCCTCGACTTAGTGCCCAGCGAGCGAGCCAGGGGGGCCGCGTCGCACAGACCATGGGAACCAGTGGCATGCCTAGGCAGCCCCCAGCAGGCATGGCCTGGGCTGCTCGCCCAGCATGCGGCAGCGGTGGGCTCGCCAGCCAGGCCGCAGACGCCCATCGCGAGCCAGCATCCACGTCCCTGTCACTCGACGTAGTGCCCAGCGAGCGTGCCAGGGTGGCCGCATCGCACGGACCCTGGGTATGGGTGGCACACCCAGGCAGCCTTCAGCAGGCACTGCATGGGCTGCTCGCCCAGCATGCGGCAGCGTTGGGCTCGCCAGCCAGGCCGCGGGAGCCCATCGCGAGCCAGCCCCCACATCCCAGTCCCTCGACGTAGTGCCCAGTGAGCGAGCCAGGGGGGGCCATGTCACACGGACCCTGGGCATGGGTTGCACACACAGGCAGCCCCCCACAGGCACGACATGGGCTGCTCGCCCAGCGTGCGGCAGCGGTGGGCGCGCCAGCCAGGCTACCGGCGCCCATCGCGTGCCAGCCCTCTCGTCCTTGTCCCTCGACGTAGTGCCCAGTGAGCGAGCCAGGGGGCCGCATCGCATGGACCCTGGGCACGGGTGGCATGCCCAGGAAGCCCCCAGCAGCCACGGCATGGGCTGCTCGCCCAGCGTGCGGCAGCGGTGGGCGCGACAGCCAGGCCGTGGGCGCCCATCGCGAGCCAGCCCCCACGTCCCTGTCCCTCGACGTCGTGCCCAGCGAGCGAGCCAGCTGTGCCGCGTCGCATGGACCTGGGCACAAGTGGCACGCCCGGGCAGCCCCAAGCAGGCATGGCATGGGCTGCTCACCCAGTGTGCGGCAGCAGTGGGCGCGCCAGCCAGGCTGCGGGCGCCCATCGCTAGCGAGCCCCCACGTCCCTGTCCCTCCACTAAGTGCCCAGCGAGCGAGCCAAGGGGGCCGCGTCGCGCAGACCCTGGGCACGGGTGGCATGCCCAGACAGCCCCCAGCAGGTATGGCCTGGGCAGCTCGCCCAGCGTGCTGAAGCGGTGGGCGTGCCAGCCAGGCCGGAGATGCCCATTGCGAGCCAGCCCCCACGTCCCTGTCCCTCGACTAGGTGCCCAGGGAGCGAGCCAGGGGGGCCGCATCGCACCGACCCTAAGCACAAGTTGACTGCCCAGGCAGCCCCCAGCAGGCATGGCATGGCCTGCCCGCCCAGCGTGCGGCAGCGGTGGGCGAGCCAGCCAGGCCGCCGGCGCCCATCACGAGCCATCCCCCTCGTCCGTGTCCCTCGACGTAGTGCCCAGCGGGCGAGCCAGGGGGGCCATGTTGCATGGACCCTGGGCACGGGTGGCATGCCCAGGAAGCCCCCAGCAGGCACGGCATGGGCTGCTCGCCCAGTGTGCGGCAGCGGTGGGCGTGCCAGCCGAGCCGTGGACGCCCATCGCGAGCCAGCCACCACGTCCCTGGCCCTCGACGTAGTGCCCAGCGGGGGAGCCAGGGGGACCGCGTCGCACGGACCCTGGGCACGGGCGGCACACCAAGGTAGCCCCGTGCAGGCACGGCATGGGCTACTCGCAAAGCGTGTGGCAGCGGTGGGCGCGCAATCCAGGCCGCGGGAGCCCATTGCGAGCCAGCCCTCACGTCCCTGTCCCTCGACGTAGTGCCCAGCGAGCGAGCCAGCTGTGCCGCGTCGCATGTAGCCTGGGCACAGGTGGCACACCCAGGCAGCCCCAAGCAGGCGCGGCATGGGCTGCTCGCCAAGCGTGCGGCAGCAGTGGGCGTGCCAGCTAGGCCACGGGTGCCCATCACGAGCCAGCCCCCACGTCCCTTTCCCTCGACGTAGTGCCCAGTGAGCGAGCCAGGGAGGCCACATCGCATGGACCCTGGGCACGGGTGGCCCCCAGCAGACATGGCATGGTCTGCTCGCCCAGCGTGCAGCAGCGGTAGGCGCGCCAGCCAGGCCGCGGGTTCCCATTGCGAGCCAACCCCAACGTCCCTGTCCCTCGACGTAGTTCCCAGCGGGCGAGCCAGCTGTGCCGTGTCGCACGGAGCCTTGGTACGGGTGGCACGCCCAGGCAGCCCCCAGCAGGCACGGCATGGGATGCTCGCCCAGCATGCGGCAGCGGTGGGCGCGACAGCCAGGCCGTGGGCGCCCATCGCGAGCCAGCCCCCACGTCCCTGTCCCTCGACGTCGTGCCCAGTGAGCGAGCCAGCTGTGCCGCGTCGCATGGACATGGGCACAAGTGGCACGCCCGGGCAGCCCCAAGCAGGCATGGCATGGGCTGCTCGCCCAGTGTGCGACAGCAGTGGGCATGCCAGCCAGGCTGCGGGCGCGCATCGGTAGCGAGCCCCCACGTCCCTGTCCCTCCACTAAGTGCCCAGCAAGCGAGCCAAGGGGGCCGCGTCGCGCAGACCCTGGGCACGGGTGGCACACCAAGGTAGCCCCCTGCAGGCACGGCATGGGCTACTTGCAAAGCGTGTGGCAGCGGTGGGCGCGCAATCCAGGCCGCTGGAGCCCATTGCGAGCCAGCCCTCACGTCCCTGTCCCTCGACGTAGTGCCCAGCGAGCGAGCCAGCTGTGCCGCGTCGCATGGAGCCTGGGCACAGGTGGCACACCCAGGCAGCCCCAAGTAGGCGTGGCATGGGCTGCTCGCCAAGCGTGCGGCAGCGGTGGGCGCGCCAGCTAGGCCGCGGGTGCCCATCGCGAGCCAGCCCCCACGTCCCTTTCCCTCGACGTAGTGCCCAGTGAGCGAGCGAGGGAGGCCACATCGCATGGACCCTGGGCATGGGTGGCCCCCAGCAGACATGGCATGGTCTGCTCGCCCAGCGTGCAGCAGCGGTAGGCGCGCCAGCCAGGCCGCGGGTGCCCATTGCGAGCCAACCCCAACGTCCCTGTCCCTCGACATAGTTCCCAGCGGGCGAGCCAGCTGTGCCGCGTCGCACGGAGCCTTGGTACGGGTGGCACGCCCAGGCAGCCCCCAGCAGGTATGGCCTGGGCAGCTCGCCCAGCGTGCGGCAGCGGTGGGCGCGACAGCCAGGCCGTGGGCGCCCATCGCGAGCCAGCCCCCACGTCCCTGTCCCTCGACGTCGTGCCCAGTGAGCGAGCCAGCTGTGCCGCGTCGCATGGACATGGGCACAAGTGGCACGCTCGGGCAGCCCCAAGCAGGCATGGCATGGGCTGCTCGCCCAGTGTGCGACAGCAGTGGGCACGCCAGCCAGGCTGCGGGCGCGCATCGCTAGCGAGCCCCCACGTCCCTGTCCCTCCACTAAGTGCCCAGCAAGCGAGCCAAGGGGGCCGCGTCGCGCAGATCCTGGGCACGGGTGGCACACCAAGGTAGCCCCCTGCAGGCACGGCATGGGCTACTCGCAAAGCGTGTGGCAGCGGTGGGCGCGCAATCCAGGCCGCTGGAGCCCATTGCGAGCCAGCCCTCACGTCCCTGTCCCTCGACGTAGTGCCCAGCGAGCGAGCGAGCTGTGCCGCGTCGCATGGAGCCTGGGCACAGGTGGCACGCCCAGGCAGCCCCAAGCAGGCGTGGCATGGGCTGCTCGCCAAGCGTGCGGAAGCAGTGGGCGTGCCAGCTAGGCCGCGGGTGCCCATCGCGAGCCAGCCCCCACGTCCCTTTCCCTCGACGTAGTGCCCAGTGAGCGAGCGAGGGAGGCCACATCGCATGGACCCTGGGCATGGGTGGCCCCCAGCAGACATGGCATGGTCTGCTCGCCCAGCGTGCAGCAGCGGTAGGCGCGCCAGCCAGGCCGCGGGTGCCCATTGCGAGCCAACCCCAACGTCCCTGTCCCTCGACATAGTTCCCAGCGGGCGAGCCAGCTGTGCCGCATCGCACGGAGCCTTGGTACGGGTGGCACACCCAGGCGGCCCCCAGCAGGCATGGCATGGGATGCTCACCCAGCGTGCGGCAGCGGTGGGCACGACAGCCAGGCCGTGGGCGCCCATCGCGAGCCAGCCCCCTCGTCCGTGTCCCTCGACGTAGTGCCCAGCGGGCGAGCAATGGGGGCCATGTTGCATGGACCCTGGGCACGGGTGGCATGCCCAGGAAGCCCCCAGCAGGCACGGCATGGGCTGCTCGCCCAGTGTGCGGACGTGGTGGCTGGCTCGTGATGGGCACCCGTGGCCTAGCTGGCACGCCCACCGCTGCCGCACACTGGGCGAGCAGCCCATGCCGTGGATGCCCATCGCGAGCCAGCCACCACGTCCCTGGCCCTCGACGTAGTGCCCAGCGGGGGAGCCAGGGTGGCCGCGTCGCACGGACCCTGGGCACGGGCGGCACACCAAGGTAGCCCCGTGCAGGCACGGCATGGGCTACTCGCAAAGCGTGTGGCAGCGGTGGGCGCGCAATCCAGGCCGCGGGAGCCCATTGCGAGCCAGCCCTCACGTCCCTGTCCCTCGACGTAGTGCCCAGCGAGCGAGCCAGCTGTGCCGCGTCGCATGTAGCCTGGGCACAGGTGGCACACCCAGGCAGCCCCAAGCAGGCGCGGCATGGGCTGCTCGCCAAGCGTGCGGCAGCAGTGGGCGTGCCAGCTAGGCCACGGGTGCCCATCACGAGCCAGCCCCCACGTCCCTTTCCCTCGACGTAGTGCCCAGTGAGCGAGCCAGGGAGGCCACATCGCATGGACCCTGGGCACGGGTGGCCCCCAGCAGACATGGCATGGTCTGCTCGCCCAGCGTGCAGCAGCGGTAGGCGCGCCAGCCAGGCCGCGGGTTCCCATTGCGAGCCAACCCCAACGTCCCTGTCCCTCGACGTAGTTCCCAGCGGGCGAGCCAGCTGTGCCGTGTCGCACGGAGCCTTGGTACGGGTGGCACGCCCAGGCAGCCCCCAGCAGGCACGGCATGGGATGCTCGCCCAGCGTGCGGCAGCGGTGGGCGCGACAGCCAGGCCGTGGGCGCCCATCGCGAGCCAGCCCCCACGTCCCTGTCCCTCGACGTCGTGCCCAGTGAGCGAGCCAGCTGTGCCGCGTCGCATGGACCTGGGCACAAGTGGCACGCCCAGGCAGCCCCAAGCAGGCATGGCATGGGCTGCTCGCCCAGTGTGCGGCAGCAGTGGGCACGCCAGCCAGGCTGCGGGCGCGCATCGCTAGCGAGCCCCCACGTCCCTGTCCCTCCACTAAGTGCCCAGCAAGCGAGCCAAGGGGGCCGCGTCGCGCAGATCCTGGGCACGGGTGGCACACCAAGGTAGCCCCCTGCAGGCACGGCATGGGCTACTCGCAAAGCGTGTGGCAGCGGTGGGCGCGCAATCCAGGCCGCTGGAGCCCATTGCGAGCCAGCCCTCACGTCCCTGTCCCTCGACGTAGTGCCCAGCGAGCGAGCCAGCTGTGCCGCGTCGCATGTAGCCTGGGCACAGGTGGCACACCCAGGCAGCCCCAAGCAGGCGCGGCATGGGCTGCTCGCCAAGCGTGCGGCAGCAGTGGGCGTGCCAGCTAGGCCACGGGTGCCCATCACGAGCCTGCCCCCACGTCCCTTTCCCTCGACGTAGTGCCCAGTGAGCGAGCCAGGGAGGCCACATCTCATGGACCCTGGGCATGGGTGGCCCCCAGCAGACATGGCATGGTCTGCTCGCCCAGCGTGCAGCAGCGGTAGGCGCGCCAGCCAGGCCGCGGGTTCCCATTGCGAGCCAACCCCAACGTCCCTGTCCCTCGACGTAGTTCCCAGTGGGCGAGCCAGCTGTGCCGCGTCGCACGGAGCCTTGGTACGGGTGGCACGCCCAGGCAGCCCCTAGCAGGCATGGCATGGGATGCTCGCCCAGCGTGCGGCAGCGGTGGGCGCGACAGCCAGGCCGTGGGCGCCCATCGCGAGCCAGCCCCCACGTCCCTGTCCCTCGACGTCGTGCCCAGCGAGCGAGCCAGCTGTGCCGCGTCGCATGGACCTGGGCACAAGTGGCACGCCCGGGCAGCCCCAAGCAGGCATGGCATGGGCTGCTCACCCAGTGTGCGGCAGCAGTGGGCGCGCCACCCAGGCTGCGGGCGCCCATCGCTAGCGAGCCCCCACGTCCCTGTCCCTCCACTAAGTGCCCAGCGAGCGAGCCAAGGGGGCCGCGTCGCGCAGACCCTGGGCACGGGTGACATGCCCAGACAGCCCCCAGCAGGTATGGCCTGGGCAGCTCGCCCAGCGTGCTGAAGCGGTGGGCGTGCCAGCCAGGCCGGAGATGCCCATCGCGAGCCAGCCCCCACGTCCCTGTCCCTCGACGTAGTGCCCAGCGAGAGGGCCAGGGTGGCCGCATCGCACGGAGCCTGGGCATGGGTGGCACACCCAGGAAGCCCGCAACAGGCACGGCATGGGCTGCTCGCCCAGCGTGCAGGAGCGGTGGGCGAGCCAGCCAGGCCGCGGGCACCCATCGCGAGCCAGCCCCCTGGTCCCTGTCCCTCGACTAAGTGCCCAGCGTGCGATCCAGGGGTACCGCGTCACATGGACCCTTGGCAGGGGTGGCTCGCCCAGGAAGCCCCCAGCAGGCACGGCATGGGCTGCTCGCCCAGCGTGCGGCAGCGGTGGGCGAGCCAGCCAGGCCGCGGGCGCCCATCGCGAGCCAGCCCCCTCGTCCCTGCCCCTCGACTGACTGCCCAGCGTGTGAGCCAGGGGTACCATGTCGCACGGACCCTGGGCACGGGTGGCATGCCCTGGCAGCCCCAAGCAGGCACGGCATGGGCTGCTCGCCCAGCGTGCGGCAGCGGTGGGCGCACCAGCCAGGCCGCGGGCGCCCATTGCGAGCCAGCCCCCTGGTCCCTGTCCCTCGACTAAGTGCCCAGCGTGCGATCCAGGGGTACCGCATCGCATGGACCCTTGGCAGGGGTGGCTCGCCCAGGAAGCCCCCAGCAGGCATCGTATAGCTGCTCGCCCAGTGTGCGGCAGCAGTGGGCGTGACAGCCAGGCCGCAGGTGCCCATCGCGAGCCAGTCCCCACGTCCCTCGACCAAGTGCCCAGCAAGCGAGCCAGATGGGCCACTCGCACAGACCCTGGGCACAGGTGGCACACCCAGGCAGCCCCAGCAAGCACAGCATGGGCTGCTCGCCCAGTGTGCGGCAGCGGTGGGCGCGCCAGCCAGGCCACGGGCGCCCATCGCGAGCTAGCCCCCTTGTCCCTGCCCCTCGACTGACTGCCCAGCGTGCGAGCCAGGTTGCCACAGCAGTCGCCAGCAGGCACGGCGCCAGCCTTGCCAGCAGGCACAGCGCCAGCCTTGCCTGGGGCACCCCATGCGAGCCAGTCACGAGCTTGCTGTGAGGCTCAGCATATGCTGTGGGCGTTGATTTCATGGGCAAGCTAGCCTTGGCCGTGTCCCCTGGCTCTGGTGGACCTTGAGGGCTGCCATGGGGTGGCTGGAGGTGCGCTGGACAGGGCAGCCAGCATGCACCAAGGGCCAGGCAGAGGCACAGCTGCCTCAGCCTGCTGGCCGCAATGCCCAGTTGCGAAATTGTTGTGAATTGACCGTCTTTTCATCATGGATTGGTCCCAAAATGACTCAAATAATTCGTGTAATTCATGAGGAGTCTGCCCCTGAAGTTTGGGATCATTTCGACTCACGGGCTATTTTTGATGATTCTTTCAATTTTTGGCTGTAGAAAATTCATTAAAAAATTTAGTGCCCAGAAAATTCTGAAATTTTTTCTGGTGGTAGATATGATTATTCTCCATTTATGTACAAAATTTCAGCTCAAAATTTCAAGTAAATAATTTTTTAGACCCATTATGACGGCTCAGACATATTGATGTTTCCTCCTGCCGGGAGTGAAATTTCATTTAAGACTCTTTAGGGGGGAGGTGGTCACCTAGCTTGCTGGGTGCCAACAAGCCATGCGTGCCTCCCCCCCTGCCCATCCCACGTGGGCAGGCGCTGGGCTTGGGCAATCCAGCGCGCATGGCATGGGCAGGGCGGCTTGCTACCTTGCCCATCCAGCCGGTGGTGCGTGGCTGTGGCGGCCACCACTGCCGGCAGGCAGGCAGCCGGCGACGTCGGCCGAAGAGTGTGGGACGCCCGATCAGTAGCCAACGGAGTGGGGAAAACATGAGAAACAAAATCCACTAAATTGTGGGCAACGAAATGAGAAAAATCATGGGATAATGAGCTGGGAAGTGGCTACACAAGCTCGACAGTGTGGGCAGCGAAGCTAACGATGATGCATGCTACGCGAGGGCTAAATCGCTGGGGGGATTTCGAGCATGCGGAGTGCTTCATCGCAGGCCCTCGAGGCGCTGGACGTGGGGTTGGTTCCTGACGCTCAGGCTTGCCTAGGCGGACTCATTGCGTAGCGTGATCGGTGACACGATCATCGGTCGTTAGCAACGAGCGAGCCACACGGCCAGCCTGGGCAAGGCGTGACACCCCTGCTGCCAAGGCCTCATCGGTGGGAAAAACGTGGGCAACAAAATGAGAGAAATTGCGGGATAATGAGCTGGGATGTGGCTAGACAAACTCGACGGTGCGGGCGGCGAAGCTAACGATGATGCATGCTACGTGAGGGCCAAATCGCTGGGGGGATTTTGAGCATGCGGAGTGCTTCATCGCAGGCCCTCGAGGCGACAGATGCGGGGCTGGATCCCAATGCCCAGGCTTGCCTAGGCAGACTCATTGCGCAGCGTGATCGACGACACGATCGTCGGCCGTTAGCAAAGAGCGAGCCACACGGCCAGCTTGGGCAAGGTGTGACACCCCTGCTGCCAAGGCCTCATCGGTGGGAAAAACATGGGCAACGAAATGAGAAAAATCATGGGATAATGAGCTGGGATGTGGCTACACAAGCTCGACGGTGTGGGCAGCGAAGCTAAGGATGATGCATGCTACGCGAGGGCTAAATCGCTGGGGGGATTTCGAGCATGCGGAGTGCTTCATCGCATGCCCTCGAGGCGGTGGACGTGGGGTTGGTTCCCGACGCTCAGGCTTGGCTAGGCGGACTCGTTGCGTAGCGTGATCGGTGACACGATCGTCGGCCGTTAGCAACGAGCGAGCCACACGGCCAGCCTGGGCAAGGCGTGACACCCCTGCTGCCAAGGCCTCATCGGGGGGGAAAACGTGGGCAACGAAACGAGAGAAATTGTGGGATAATGAGCAGGGATGTGGCTAGACAAACTCGACGGTGCGGGCGGCGAAGCTAACGATGATGCAT
>JAJFZO010000186.1:72500-80841 GCA_021397835.1 Moringa oleifera
AGGCCACGGGCGCCCATCGCGAGCCAGCCCCCTGGTCCCTGCCCCTCGACTGACTGCCCAGCATGCGATCCAGGGGTGCCGCGTCGCATGGACCCTGGGAATGGGTGAAATGCCGAGGCAGCCCCCAGCAGGCACGGCATGGGCTACTCGCCCAGCGTGCGGCAGCGGTGGGCGCGACAGCCAACCCGTGGGCGCAAATCGCGAGCCAGCCCCCTCGTCCCTGTCCCTCGACTAAGTGCCCAGCGAGCGAGCCAGGGGAGCCGCGTCGCATGGACCCTGCGCATGGGAGGCATGCCCCAGCAGGCACGACATGGGCCAAGTGCCCAGCGTGCGGCAGCGGTGGGCGCGCCAGCCAGGCCACAGGTGCCCATCGCGAGCCAGCCCCCTCATCCCTGTCCCTCGACTAAGTGCCCAGCAAGCGAGCCAGGGGAGCCGCGTCGCATGGACCCTCGGCACAGGAGCCATGCCCCAGCATCCCCTAGCAGTCAAGGCATGGGCCAAGTGCCCAGCGTGCGGTACAGGTGGGTGCGCCAGCCAAGCGACGGGCGGCCTTCACTAGCCAGCCCCCTCATCCCTGTCTCTCGACTAAGTGCCCAGAGAGCGAGCCAGGGGAGCCATGTCGCACGGACCCTGAGCATGGAAGGCAAGCCCAGGCTGCTCCCAGCAGGCACGGAATGGGCCAAGTGCCCAGCGTGCGGCAGAGGTGGGCGCGCCAGCCAGGCCACAGGCGCCCATCGTGAGCCAGCCCCCTCGTCCCTGTCTCTCGACTAAGTGCCCAGTGAGCGAGCCAGGGGAGCCGTGTTGCATGGATCCTGGGCACGGGAGGCAAGCCCAGGCAGCCCCCAGAAGGCACGGCATGGGCCAAGTGGCCAGCGTGTGGCAGCGGTGGGCACGCCAGCCAGGCCACAGGAGCCCATCGCGAGCCAGCCCCCTCGTCCCTCTCCCTCGACTAAGTGCCCAGCGAGCGAGCCAGGGGAGCCGTGTCGCACGGACCCTTGGCAGAGGAGGCATGCCCCGGCAGCCCCCAACAGGCATGGCATGGGCCAAGTGCCCAGCGTGCGGCAGTGGTAGGCGCGCAAGCCAGGCCACAGGCGCCCATCGCGCCAGCCCCCTCGTCCCTGTCCCTCGACTAAGTGCCCAGTGAGTGAGCCAGGGGAGCCATGTTGCATGGATCCTGGGCATGGGAGGCATGCCCAGGCAGCCCCCAGCAGACGCGGCATAGGACAAGAGCCCAGCGTACAGTAGAGGTGGGCACGCGAGCCAGGGGAGCCGCGTCGCATGGACCCTGTGCATGGGAGGCTTGCCCCAGTAGCCCACAGCGGACAAGGCATGGACCAAGGGCCCAGCATGCGGTAGAGGTGGGCGCGCCAGCCAGGCGACGGGTGCCCTTCGCGAGCCAGCCCCCTTGTCCCTGTCCCTCGACTAACTGCCCCGCGAACGAGCCAGGGGAGCTGCGTCGCAATGACCCTGGGCATGGGAGGCATGCCCAGGCAGCCCCCTGTATGCACGGCATGGGCCAAGTTCCCAACATGCGGCAGCGGTGAGCGCGCCAGCCAAGCGACGGGCGCCGTTCGCTAGCCAGCCCCCTCATCCCTGTCCCTCGACTAAGTGCCCAGACAGCGAGCCAGGGGAGCCATGTCGCACGGACCCTGGTAACGGGAGGCATGCCCCAGAAGCCTCCAGCAGGCACGTCAGGGGCCAAGTGCCCAGTGTGCAGTAGAGGTGGGCGCGCCAGCCTGGCGACGGGCGCCCTTTGCGAGCCAGCCCCCTCGTCCCTGTCCCTCGACTAAGTGCCCAGCGAACGAGCCAGGGGAGCCGCGTCGCACAGACCCTGGGCACGGGAGGCATGCCCAGGAAGCCCCCAGTATGCACGGCATGGGCCAAGTGCCCAATGTCCTGCAGCGGTCGGTGCGCCAGACAAGCCACGGGCGCCCATCGTGAGCCAGCCCCCTCGTCCCTGTCCCTCGACTAAGTGCCCAGCGAGCGAGCCAGGGGAACCACGTCACATGGAACCTGGGCACGGGAGGCATGCCCCAGAAGCCCCCAGCAGGCATGGCAGGGGCCAAGTGCCCAGCGTGCAGTAGAGGTGGGCGCGCCAGCCAGGCGACTGGCGCCCTTCGTGAGCCAGCCC
Organism: Moringa oleifera; assembly: GCA_021397835.1. Taxonomy (NCBI): domain Eukaryota; kingdom Viridiplantae; phylum Streptophyta; class Magnoliopsida; order Brassicales; family Moringaceae; genus Moringa; species Moringa oleifera. Next base: position 74,632 of record JAJFZO010000186.1, read on the forward strand.
CCTCATCAATGTCCCTCGACTAAGTGCCCAGTGAATGAGCCAAGGGAGCCGTGTCGCACGGACCCAGGGCATGGAAGGCAAGCCCAGGCTGCTCCCAGCAGGCACGGAATGGGACAAGTGCCCAGCGTGTGGCAGAGGTGGGCGCGCCAGCCAGGCCACAGGTGCCCATCGCGAGCCAGCCCCCTCGTCCCTGTCTCTCAACTAAGTGCCAAACGAGCGAGCCAGGGGAGCCGTGTTGCATGGATCCTGGGCACGGGAGGCATGCCCAGGCAGCCCCCAGAAGGCACGGCATGGGCCAAGTGGCCAGCGTGTCGCAGCGGTGGGCGCGCCAGCCAGGCCACAGGAGCCCATCGCGAGCCAGCCCCCTCGTCCCTCTCCCTCGACTAAGTGCCCAGCGAGTGAGCAAGGGGCGCCATGTCGCACGGACCCTTGGCAGAGGAGGCATGCCCCGGCAGCCCCCAACATGCACGGTATGGGCCAAGTGCCCAGCGTGCGGCAGTGGTAGGCGCGCAAGCCAGGCCACAGGCGCCCATCTCGCCAGCCCCCTCGTCCCTGTCGCTCGAGTAAGTGCCCAGTGAGTGAGCCAGGGAAGCCATGTTGCATGGATCCTGGGCATGGGAGGCATGCCCAGGCAGCCCCCAGCAGGCGCGGCATGGGACAAGAGCCCAGCGTACAGTAGAGGTGGGCACGCGAGCCAGGGGAGCCCCGTCGCATGGACCCTGTGCATGGGAAGCTTGCCCCAGTAGCCCACAGTGGGCAAGGCATGGGCCAAGTGCCCAGCATGCGGTAGAGGTGGGCGCGCCAGCCAGGCGACGGGCGCCCTTCGCGAGCAAGCCCCCTCGTCCTTGTCCCTCGACTAAGTGCCCGGCGAACGAGCCAGGGGAGCTGCATCGCAATGACCCTGGGCATGGAAGGCATGCCCAGGCAGCCCCCTGTATGCACGGCATGGGCCAAGTTCCCAACATGCGGCAGCGGTGGGCGCGCCAGCCAGGCCATGTGCACCCATCGCGAGCCAGCCCCCTCGTCCCTTGTCTCTCGACTAAGTGCCCAGCGTGCGAGCCAGGGGAGCCGGGTCGCACAGACCCTGGGCATGGTAGGCATGCCCAGGCAGCCACCAGCTGGCACGGCATGGGCCAAGTGCCCAGCGTGGGGCAGCGGTGGGCGCGCCTGCCAGGCCACGGGCGCCCATTGCGAGCCAGACCCCTCGTCCCTGTCCATCGACTAAGTGCCCAGCGAGCGAGGCAGGGGAGCCGGATAACACAGACCCTGGGCATCGCAGGCATGCCCAGGCAGCCCCCAGCTGGTATGGCATGGGTCAAGTGCCCAGCGTTCGGCAGTGGTGGGCGCGCGAGCCAGGCCACAGGCGCCCATCGCGAGCCAGCCCCCTCGTCCGTGTCCCTCGACTAAGTGCCCAGCGAGCAAGCCAGGGGAGCTGCGTCACATGGACCCTGGGCATGGGAGGCATTCCCAGGCAGCCCCCAGCCGGCACGGCATGGGCCAAGAGCCCAGCGTGCGGCAGCGGTGGGCGCGCCAGCCAGGCAACAGGCGCCAATCGCGAGTCGGCCCCCTCGTCCCTATCCCTCGACTAAGTGCCAAGCGAACGAGCCAAGCAAGCCGCATTGCACAGAACCTGGGAGTGGAAGGCAAGCCCAGGCAGCCTCCAACAGACACGGCATGGGACAAGTGCCTAACGGGCGGCAGCGGTGGGCGCGCCAGCCAGGCCACGGGCGCCCATCGCGAACCAGGCCTCTCGTCCCTGTCCCTCGACTAAGTGCCCAGGGAGCGAGCCAGGGGAGCCATGTTGCATGGATCCTGGGCACAGGAGGCATGCCCAGGAAGCCCCCAGAAGGCACAGCATGGGCAAAGTGCCCAGCATGCACAGCGGTGGGCGCGCCAGCCAGGCCACAGGTGCCCATCGCTAGCCAGCCACCGCGTCCCTGTCCCTCAACTAAGTGCCCAGCGAGCGAGCCATGGGAGCCGTGTTGCATGGATCCTGTGCACCGGAGGCATGCCCAGGCAGCCCCCAGAAGGCACCGCATGGGTCAATTGCCCAGCGTGTGGCAGCGGTGGGCGTGCCAGCCAGGCCACGGGCGCCCGTCGCGTGCCAGCCCCCTCGTCCCTGCCCCTCTACTAAGTGCCCAGAGAGCGAGCCAGCAGAGCCGCATCGCACAGACCCTGGGGAGGGTGGCATGCCCCAGCAACCCCCAGCAGACACGGAATGGGCCAAGTGCCCAGCGTGCGGCAGAGGTGGGCGCGCCAGCCAGGCGAAGGGCGCCCTTCGCAAGCCAGCCCCCTCGCCCCTGTCCCTCGACTAAGTGCCCAGCGAGCAAGCCAGGGGAGCCATGTTGCATGGATCCTGGGCATGGGAGCCATGCCCAAGCAGCCCCCAGTATGCATGGCATGGGCCAAGTGCCCAGCGTGCTGCAGAGGACGGCTCGCCAGCCAGGACACACGCGCCCATCGCGAGCCAGCCCCCTCGTCCCTGTCCCTTGACTAAGTTCCCAGCGAGCGAGCCAGGGGAGCCGCGATGCATGGACCCTTAGCATGAGAGGCATGCCAAGGTAGCCCCCAGCAGGCATGGCAGAGGCCACGTGCCCTGCGTTCGGCAGCGGTTGGCGCGCCAGCCAGGCCACAGGCGCCCATCGCGAGCCAGCCCCCTCGTCCCTGTCCCTCGGCTAAGTGCCCAGCGAGCGAGCCATGGGAGCCGTGTTGCTTGGATCCTGGGCATGGGAGGCATGCCCTGGTAGCCCCCAGAAGGCACGGCATGGGCCAATTGCCCAGCGTGTGGCAGCGGTGGGCGCGCCAGCCAGGCCACAGGCGCCCATCGCGTGCCAGCCCCCTCGTCCCTGTCCCTCGACTAAGTGCCCAGCAAGCGAGCCAGGGGAACCGTGTTGCATGGATCCTGGGCATGGGAGGCATGCCCTGACAGCCCCCAGAAGGTACGGCATGGGCCAAGTGCCCAGCGTGCTGCAGCGGATGGCGCACCAGCCAGGCCACAAGCGCCCATCGCGAGCCAGCCCCCTCGTCCCTGTCCCTTGACTACGTGCCCAGCGAGCAAGCCAGGGGAGCCGCGTCGCACAGACCCTGGGCACGGAAGGCATGCCCAGGCAGCACCCAGCAGGCACGGCATGGGCCAAGTGCCCAGCGTGCGGTAGAGGTGGGTGCGCCAGCAAGGCCACAGGTGCCCATCGCGAGCCAGCCCCCTCGTCCCTGTCCCTCGACTAAGTGCCCAGCGACCGAGCCAGGGGAGCCGTGTCGCACGGACCCTGGGCACAGGAAGCATGCCCTGGCAGCCCTCAGCAGGCATGGCTTGGGACAAGCGCCCAGTGTGTGGCAGTGGTGGGCGCTCCAGCGAGGCCACAGGCACCCATCGCGCGCCACCCAGGCCACAGGCGCCCATCGCGACCCAGACCCCTCGTCCCTGTCCCTCAACTTAGTGCCCAGTGAGCGAGCCAGGGGAGCCACGTTGGATGGACTCTGGGCATGGGAGGCATGCCCAGGCAGCCCCCAGCAGGCACGGAATGGGTCAAGTGCCCAGCGTACGGCAGAGGAGGGCGCACCAGCCAGGCCACAGCCGCCCATCGCGAGCCAGCCCCCTCGTCCCTGTCCCTCGACTAAGTGCCCAGCGAGCGAGCCAGGGGAGCCACGCCGCATGGACCCTGGGCACGGGAGGCATGCCCAGGTAGCCCGCAGCAGACACAGCATGCGCCAATTGCCTAGCGTGCGGCAGCGGTGGGCACGCCAGCCAGGCCACAGGCGCCCATCGCGAGCCAGCCCCCTCGTCCCAGTCCCTCGACTAAGTGCCCAGCGACTGAGCCAGGCGAGCCTCATTGCATGGACCCTGGGCACAGGAAGCATGCCCAGGTAGCCCCCAGCAGGCACAGCATGGGCCAAGTGCCCAGCATGCGGCAGCGGTGGGTGCTCCAGTGAGGCCACAGGTGCCCATCGCGAGCCAGCCCCCTTGCCCCTGTCCCTCAACTAAGCTCCCAGCGAGCGAGCCAGGGGAGCCGCGTCGCATGGACCCTGGGAACAGGGGGCATGCCCCAGCGGCCCCCAGCAGGCACGGCATGGGCAAAGTGCCCAGCGTGCAGCAGAGGTGGGTGCGCCAGCCAGGCCACAGGCGCCCATCGCGAGCCAGCCCCCTCGTCCCTGTCCCTCGACTAAGTGCCTGGCGAACGAGCCAGGGGAGCCACGCCACACAGACCCTGAGCACGGGAGGCATGCCCAGGCAGCCCCCAGCAGGCACGGCATGGGCCAAGTGCCCAGCGTGCGGCAGCGGTGGGCGCTCCAGCAAGGCCACAGGCACCCATAGCGAGCCAGCCCCCTCGTCCCTGTCCCTCGACTAAGCGCCCAGTGAGCGAGCAAGGGGAGCCGTGTCGTACAGACCCTGGGCACAGAAGGCATTCCCCGGCAGCCCCCAGCAGGCACGGCATGGGCCAAGTGCGCAGGGTGCGGCCGCGGTGGGCGCGCTAGCCAGGCCGCAGGCGCCCATCGCGAGCCAGACCCCTCGTCCCTGTCCCTCGACTAAGTGCCTAGCGAACGAGCCAGGGGAGCCACGCCACACAGACCCTGAGCACGGGAGGCATGCCCAGGCAGCCTCCAGCAGGCACGGCATGGGCCAAGGGCCCAGCGTGTGGTAAAGGTGGGCGCGCTAGCGAGGCCACGGGTTCGCATCACGAGCCAGCCCCCTCGTCCCTGTCCCTAGACTTAGTGCCCAGCGAGTGAGACAGGGGAGCCGTGTTGCATGGACTCGGGGCATGGGAGGCATGCCCAGGCAGCCCCCAGCAGGCATGGCATGGACCAAGTTCCCAGCGTGCGGCAGCGGCGGGCGCGGCATCGAGTCCACAGGCGCCCATCATGAGCCAGACCCCTCGTCCCTGTCCCTCGACTTGGTGCCCAGCGAGCGAGCCAGGGGAGCCGTGTCGCATGGACTCTGGGCATGGGAGGCATGCCCAGGCAGCTCTGAGCAGGCACGGCATGGGCCAAGTGCCCAGTGTGCGGCAGAGAATGGCGCGCCAGCCAGGCCATAGGCGCCCATCGTGAGCCAGCCCCCTCGTCCCTTTCCCTCGACTTAGTGCCCAGTGAGCGAGACAGGGGAGCCGCGTTGCATGGACTCGGGGCACAGGAGGCATGCCCAGGTAGCCCCCAGCAGGCATGGCATGGGCCAATTGCCCAGTGTGCGGCAGAGGAGGGTGCACCAGCAAGGCCACAGGTGCCTATCGCTTGTCAGCCCCCTCGTCCTTGTCCCTCGACTAAGTGCCCAGCGAGGGAGCCAGGGGAGCCGCGTCGCATGGAATCTGGGCACAGGAGGCATGCCCAGGAATCCCCCAGCAGGCACAGCAAGGGCCAAGTGCCCATCGTGTGGCAGCGGTAGGCACGCCAGCCAGGCCACAGGCGCCCATCGCGAGCCAGCCCCCTCGTCCCTTTCCCTAGACTTAGTCCCCAGCAAGCGAGCCAGGGGAGCCATGACGCATGGATTCTGGGCATGGGAGGCATGCCCAGGCAGCCCCCAGCAGGCACGGCATGGGCCCAGTGCCCAGCATGCGGCAGAGGACGGCTCGCCAGCCAGGACACACGCGCCCATCGCGAGCCAGCCCCCTCGTCCCTGTCCCTCGACTAAGTGCCCAACGAGTGAGCCAAGGGAGTCGCGTCGCATGGACCCTGGGCACGGGAGGCATGCTCAGGCAGCCTCCAGCAGGCACAGCATGGGCCAAGTTCCAAGCGTGCGGCAGCGGCCGGCGCGCCATCGAGGCCACAGGAGCCCATCACGAGCCAGACCCCTTGTCCCTGTCCCTCGACTTAGTGCCCAGCGAGCGAGCCAGGGGAGCCGCGTCGCATGGACTCTGGGCACGGGAGGCATGCCCTGGCAGCCCCCAGCAGGCACGGCATGTGCCAAGAGCCCAGCGTGCGGTAGAGGTGGGTGCGCCAGCCAGGCGACGGGCGCCCTTCGCGAGCCAGCCCCCTTGTCCCTGTCCCTCGAGTAAGTGCCCAGCGAATGAGCCAGGGGACCTGTGTTGCAATGACCCTGGCCACGGGAGGCATGCCCAGGCAGCCCCCAGTAGGCACGGCATGGGCCAGGTGCCCAGCGTGCGGCAGAGGAGGGCGCACCAGCAAGGCCACAGGCGCCTATCGCGAGTCAGCCCCCTCGTCCCTGTCCCTCGACTAAGTGCCCAGCAAGCGAGCCAGGGGAGCCACTTCGCACGGAATCTG
>JAJFZO010000124.1:0-98278 GCA_021397835.1 Moringa oleifera
ATGGGCAACGAAGTGAGAATAATCGTGGGATAATGTGCTGGGATATGGCTAGACAAGCTCGATGGTGTGGGCGGCGAAGCTCACGATGATGCATGCTACGTGAGGGCCAAATCGTTGGGGGGATTTCGAGAATGCGGAGTGCTTCTTCGCAGGCCCTTGAGGCGGCAGACGTGGGGTTGGATCTCGACACTCAGGCTTGCCTCGGTGGACTCGTTGCACAGCGCGATCGAAGACATGATCATCGACAGTTAGCAACGAGCGAGCCACACGGCCAGCCTGGGCACCCCTACTGCCAAGGCCTCATCAGTGGAAAAAAACGTGGGCAACGAAGCGAGAATAATCGTGGGATAATGTGCTGGGATATGGCTAGACAAGCTCGATGGTGTGGGCGGCGAAGCTAACAATGATGCATGCTACACGAGAGCCAAATCGTTGGGGGGATTTCGAGAATGCGGAGTGCTTCTTTGTAGGGCCCTGGAGGCGGCAGACGTGGGGTTTGATCTCGACACTCAGGCTTGCCTAGGTGGACTCGTTGTGCAGCATGATCGATGATACTATCGTCATCCGTTAGCAATGAGCGAGCCACATGGCCAGCCTGGGGACCCCTACTGCCAAGGCCTCATCGGTGGGAAAAAACGTGGGCAATCAAGCGAGAATAATCATGGGATAATGAGCTGCGATGTGGCTAGACAAGCACGATGGTGTGGGCGACGAAGCTAACGATGATGCATGCTACGTGAGGGTCAAATTGTTGGGGGGATTTTGAGCATGCAGAGTGCTTTGTCGCAGTCCCTCGGGGCGGCAGACGTGGGGTTGGATCTTGACGCTCATGCTTGCCTAGGCAGACTCGTTGCACAGCGCGATTGACGACACGATCGTCGGCCGTTAGAAACGAGTGAGCCACACGGCCAGCCTCGGCACACCTACTGCCAACACCTCATTGGTTGGAAAAACGTGGGTAACCAAGTGAGAATAATCATGGGATAATGAGCTGGGATATGGCTAGAAAAGCTCGATGGTGTGGGTGGCGAAGCTCATGATGACGCATGCTACGCGAGGGCCAAATCGTTGGGGGGATTTCGAGAATGCGGAGTGCTTCTTCGTAGGGCCCTTGAGGCGGCAGACGTGGGGTTTGATCTCGACGCTTAGGCTTGCCTAGGTGGACTCGTTGTGCAGCGTGATCGATGACACTATCGTCGTCCGTTAGCAACGAGCGAGTCACACGGCCAGCCTGGGCACCCCTACTGCCAAGGCCTCATAAGTGGGAAAAAATGTGCGCAACGAAGCGAGAATAATCGTGGCATTATGAGCTGGGATGTGGCTAGACAAGCTCGATGGTGTGCGCGGCGAAGCGAACGATGATGCATGCTACGCGAGGGCCAAATCGTTGGGGGGATTTCGAGAATGCGGAGTGCTACTTCGTAAGCCCTTGACGTAGCAGACGCGGGGTTGGATCTCGATGCTTAGGCTTGCCTAGGAGGACTTGTTGCGCAGCAAGATAGAAGACACGATCGTCGACCGTTAGCAACTAGCGAGCCACACGGCCAGCCTGGGCACCCCTGCTGCCAAGGCCTCATCGGTGGGAAAAACGTGGGCAACGAAGCGAGAATAATCGTGGGATAATGAGCTCGTTTGTGGCTAGACAAGCTCGATGGTGTGGGCGGCGAAGCTAACGATGACGCATACGACGTGTGGGCCAAATCGTTGGGGGGATTTCGAGCATGCGGAATGCTTCGTCGCAGGCCCTCGAGGTGGCAGATGTGGGGTTGGATCTTGACGCTCAGGCTTTCCTAGGCAGACTCGTTGCACAGCGCGATCGATGACACGATTGTCGACCGTTAGTAACGAGCAAGCGACACGGCCAGCCTGGTCACCCCTGCCTCCAAGGCCTCATCGGTGGGAAAAACATGGGCAATGAAGCGAGAATAATCGTGGGATAATGAGCTGGGATGTGGCTAGAAAAGCTCGATGGTGTGGGGGGCGAAGCGAACGATGATGCATGCTACGCGAGGGCCAAATCGTTGGGGGGAGTTCGAGCATGCGAAGTGCTTATTCGCAGGCCCTTGAAGTGACAGACGAGGGGTTGGATCTCGACGCTCAGGCTTGCCTAGGCCGACTCTTTGCGCAGTGCGATCGAAGACACGATCGTCGGCCGTTAGCAACAAGCGAGCCACACGGCCAACCCGGGCACCCCTGCTGCCAAGGCCTCATCAGTGGGAAAAACGTGAGCAACGAAGCAAGAATAATCGTGGGATAATGAGTTGGGATTTGGCTAGACAAGCTCGATGGTGTGGGCGGTGAAGGTAACGATGATGCATGCTACGTGAGGGCAAAATCGTTGGGGGATTTCGAGCATGCGAAGTGCTTTGTCGTAGGCCCTCGAGGCAGCAGACGTTGGGTTGGATCTCGACGCTCAGGCTTACCTAGGCGAACTCGTTGCGCAGTGTGATCGACGACGCGATCGTCCGCCGTTAGCAACGAGCGAGCCACACAGCCAGCCTGGGCACCCCTGCTTCCAAGGCCTCATCGGTGGGAAAAACGTGGGCAACGAAGCAAGAATAATCGTGGGATAATGAGCTGGGATGTGGCTAGACAAGCTCGATGGTGTGGGGGGCGAAGCGAACGATGATGCAAGCTACGCGAGGGCCAAATCGTTGGGGGATTTCGAGCATGCGAAGTGCTACATCATAGGCCCTCGAGGCGGCAGACGTGGGGCTGGATCTCGACGCTCAGGCTTGCCTAGGCGGACTCGTTGCGCAGCGCGATTGACGACACGATCGTCGGTCGTTAGCAACGAGTGAGCCACACGGCCAGCCTTGGCACCCCTGCTGCCAAGGCCTCATCAGTGGAAAAAACGTGAGCAACGAAGCAAGAATAATCGTGGGATAACGAGTTGGGATGTGGCTAGACAAGCTCGATGGTGTGGGCGGCGAAGCTAACGATGATGCATGCTACGTGAGGGCAAAATCGTTGGGGGGATTTCGAGCATGCGAACTGCTTTGTCGTAGGCCCTCGAGGCAGCAGACGTTGGGTTGGATCTCGACGCTCAGGCTTGCCTAGGTGAACTCGTTGCGCAGCGCGATCGACGACGCGATCGTTGGCCGTTAGCAACGAGCGAGCCACACAGCCAGCCTGGGCACCGCTGCTGCCAAGGCCTCATCGGAGGGAAAAATGTGGGCAAAGAAGCGAGAGTAATCGTGGGATAATGAGCTGGGATATGGCTAGAAAAGCTCGATGGTGTGGGGGGCGAAGCGAACGATGATGCATGCTACGCGAGGGCCAAATCGTTGGGGGGATTTCGCGCATGCGAAGTGCTACATCATAAGCCGTCGAGGCGGCAGACGTGGGGTTGGATCTCGACGCTCAGGCTTGCCTAGGCGGACTCGTTGCGCAGCGCGATTGACGACACGATCGTCGGCCGTTAGCAACGAGCGAGCCACACGGCCAGCCTTGGCACCCCTACTGCCAAGGCCTCATCGGTGGGAAAAACGTGAGCAACAAAGCGAGAATAATCGTGGGATAATGAGCTGGGATGTGGCAAAACAAGCTCGATGGTGTGGGCGGCGAAGCTAGCGATGATGCATTCTACGTGAGGGCCAAATTGTTGGGGGGATATCGAGCATGCGGAGTGCTTCATCGCAGGCCCTCGAGGCGGCAGACGTGGGGTTAGATCTCGATCCTCATGCCTGCCTAGGTGGACTCGTTGGGCAGCGTGATCGATGACACTATCGTCGGCTGTTAGCAACGAGCGAGCCACACGGCCAGCTTGGGCACCCCTACTGCCAAGGCCACATTGGTGGGAAAAACATGGGCAACGATGCGAGAATAATCGTGGGATAATGAGCTGGGATGTGGCTAGACAAGCTCGACGGTGTGGGCGGCGAAGCTAATGATGACGTATGCGACGTGTGGGCCAAATCGTTGGGGGGATCTCGAGCATGCGGAATGCTTCATCGTAGGCCCTTGAGGCGGCAGATGTGGGGTTGGATCGCGACGCTCAGGTGTTCCTATGCGGACTCGTTACACAGCGCGATCGACGACACGATCGTCGACTGTTAGCAATGAGCGAGCCACACGGCCAGCCTGGGCACCCCTACCTCTAAGGTCTCATCGGTAGGAAAAACGTGGGCAACGAAGCAAGAATAATCATGGGATAATGAGCTAGGATGTGGCTAGACAAGCTTGATGGTGTGGGCGGCGAAGCTAACGATGATGCATGCTACACGAGGGCCAAATCGTTGGGGGGATTTCGAGCATGTGAAGTGCTTATTCGCAGGCCCTTGAAGCGACAGACGTGGGGTTGGATCTCGACCCTCAGGCTTGCCTAGGCGGACTCGTTGCGCAGTGCGATCGACGACACCATTGTCAGCCGTTAGCAATGAGCGAGCCACACGGCCAGCTTGGGCACCCCTGCTGCCAGGGCCTCATCGGTGGGAAAAACGTGGGCAACGAAGCGAGAATAATCGTAAGATAATGAGCTGGGATGTGGCTAGACAAGCTCGATGTTGTGGGCGGCAAAGCAAACCATGATACATGCTACGTGAGGGCCAAATTGTTGGGGGGATTTTGAGCATGCGGAGTGCTTCATCGCAGGCCCTCAAGGCGGCAGACGTGGGGTTAGATCTCGACGCTCATGCTTGCCTAGGTGGACTCGTTGGGCAGCGTGATCGATGACACTATCGTCGGCTGTTAGCAACGAGCGAGCAGCACGGCCAGCCTGGGCACCCCTACTGCCAAGGCCTCACCAAGGGGAAAAACATGGGCAACGAAGCGAGAATAATCGTGGGATAATGAGTTGGGATATGGGTAGACAAGCTCGATGGTGTGGGTGGCGAAGCTAACGATGATGGATGCTATGCGAGGGCCAAATCGTTGGGGCGATTTCGAGCTTGAGGAGTGCTTCTTCGCATGACCTTGAGACGGCAAAGGTGGGGTTGGATCTCAACGCTCAGGCTTGCCTAGGCAGACTCATTGCGCAGCACGATCGAAGACACGATCGTTGGCCATTAGCAACGAGCGAGCCACACGGCCAGCCTGGGCACCCCGACTGCCAAGGCCTCATTGGTGGGAAAAACGTGGGCAACGAAGCAAGAATAATCGTGGGATAATGAGTTGGGATGTGGCTAGACAAGCTCAATGGTGTAGGGGGCGAAGCTAATGATGATGAATGCTACGTGAGGGCCAAATCATTGGGGGGATTTTGAGCATGCGAAGTGCTTCGTTGTAGGCCCTCGAGGCGGCAGATGTGGGGATGGATCTCGACGCTCAGGCTTGCCTAGGCGAACTTATTGCGCAGCGCAATCGACGACATGATCGTCGGCTGTTAGCAACGAGCGAGCCACACGGCCAGCCTGGGCACTCCTGCTGCCAAGGCCTCATCGGTGGGAAAAACGTGGGCAACGAAGCGAGAATAATCATGGGATAATGAGCTGGGATGTGGCTAGACAAGCTCAATGGTGTGGGCGGCGAAGCTAACGATGATGCATGATACGTGAGGGCAAAATCGTTGGGGGGATTTCGAGCTTGCGAACTGCTTCGTCGTAGGCCCTCGAGGCAGTAGACGTTGGGTTGGATCTCGACGCTCAGGCTTGCCTAGGCGAACTCGTTGCGCAGCGCGATCGACGACGCGATCGTTGGCCGTTAGCAACGAGCGAGCCACACAGCCAGCCTGGGCACCCCTACTGCCAAGGCCTCACCAAGAGGATAATGAGCTGGGATGGCTAGACAAGCTTCATGTTTTGGGCGGTAAAGCAAACCATGATACATGCTACGTGAGGGCCAAATTGTTGGGGGGATTTTGAGCATGCAAGGTGCTTCATCGCAGGCCCTCGAGGCGGCAGACGTGGGGTTGGATCTCGACGCTCAAGCTTGCCTAGGTGGACTCGTTGGGTAGCCTGATCGACGACACTATCGTCGGCTATTAGCAACGAGTGAGCCACACGGCCAGCCTGGTCACCGCTACTACCGAGGCCTCATCGGTGGGAAAAACGTGGGCAACGAAGCGAGAATAATCGTGGGATAATGAGAGTGGATGTGGCTAGATAAGCTCGATGGTGTGGGCGGCGAAGCTAACGATGATGTATGCTACGTGAGGGCCAAATCGTTGGGGGGATTTCGAGCATGCGAAGTGCTTCGTCGTAGGCCCTCGTGGCAGCAGACGTTGGGTTGGATCTCGACACTCAGGCTTGCCTAGGCGAACTCGTTGCGCAGCGTGATCGATGACACTATCGTCGGCTGTTAGCAACGAGCGAGCAGCACGGCCAGCTTGGGCACCCCTACTGCCAAGGCCTCACCAAGGGGAAAAATGTGGGCAACGAAGCGAGAATAATCGTGGGTTAATGAGCTGGGATATGGCTAGACAAGCTCGATGGTGTGGGTGGCGAAGCTAACGATGATGCATGCTATGCGAGGGCCAAATCCTTGGGGCGATTTCGAGCTTGAGGAGTGCTTCTTCGCATGCCCTTGAGGCGGCAAAGGTGGGGTTGGATCTCAACGCTCAGGCTTGCCTAGGCAGACTCATTGCGCAGCACGATCGAAGACACGATCGTTGGCCATTAGCAACGAGCGAGCCACACGGCCAGCCTGGGCACCCCGACTGCCAAGGCCTCATTGGTGGGAAAAACGTGGGCAACGAAGCAAGAATAATCGTGGGATAATGAGTTGGGATGTGGCTAGACAAGCTCAATGGTGTAGGGGGCGAAGCTAATGATGATGAATGCTACGTGAGGGCCAAATCATTATGGGGATTTCGAGCATGCGAAGTGCTTCGTTGTAGGCCCTCGAGGCGGCAGATGTGGGGATGTATCTCGACGCTCAGGCTTGCCTGAGCGAACTCATTGTGCAGCGCGATCGACGACACGATCGTCGGCCGTTAGCAACGAGCGTGCCACACAGCCAGCCTAGGCACCCCTGCTGCCATGGCCTCATCACTGGGAAAAATGTGGGCAACGAAGCAAGAGTAATCGTAAGCTAATGAGTTGGGATGTGGCTTGACAAGCTCGATGTTATGGGCGACGAAGCAAACCATGATACATGCTGCGTGAGGGCCAAATTGTTGGGGGATTTCGAGCATGCGTAGTGCTTCATCGCAGGCCCTCGAGGCGGCAGACCTGGGGTTGGATCTCGATGCTCATGCTTGCCTAGGTGGACTCGTTGGGCAGCGTGATGGACGACACTATCATCGGCTGTTAGCAACGAGCGAGCCACACGGCCAGCCTGGGCACCACTACTGCCAAGGCCTCATCAAGGGGAAAAACGTGGGCAATGAAGCGAGAATAATCGTGGGATAATGAGCTGAGATGTGGCTAGACAAGCTCGATGGTGTGGTCGGCGAAGCTAACGGTGATGCATGCTACGTGAAGGCCAAATTATTGGGGGGATTTCAAGCATGAGGATTGCTTCTTCGCAGGCCCTCGAAGCGGCAGACACATTGCGCAGCACGATCGAAGACACGATCGTCGACCGTTAGCAACGAGCGAGCCACACGGCCAGCCTGGGCACCGCTGCTGCCAAGGCCTCATCGGTGGGAAAAACGTGCGCAACGAAGCGAGAATAATAGTAGGATAATGAGCTGGGATGTGGCTAGAGAAGCCCGATGTTGTGGGCGGCGAAGCAAACCATGATGCATGCTACGTGAGGGCCAAATTATTGGGGGGATTTTGAGCATACGGAATGCTTCATCGCAGGCCCTCGAGGCGGCAGACGTGGGGTTGGATCTCGACGCTCGTGCTTGCCTAGGTGGACTCGTTGGGCAGCGTGATCGACGGCACTATCGTCGGCTATTAGCAACGAGCGAGCCACACGGCCAGGCTGGTCACCCCTACTACCAAGGCCTCATCAGTGGGAAAAATGTGGGCAACGAAGCGAGAATAATCGTGGGATAATAAGCTGGGATGTGGCTAGACAAGTTCGATGGTGTGGGCGATGAAGCTAACGATGATGCATGCTACGCAAGGGCCAAATCGTTGGGGGGATTTCGAGCATGAGGAGTGCTTCTTCGCAGCCCCTTGAGGCGGCAGACGTGGGGTTGGATGTCGACGCTCAGGCTTGCCTAGGCGGACTTATTGCGCAGCGCGATCGAAGACACGATCGTCGATCGTTAGCAATGAGCGAGCCACATGGCCAGCCTGGGCACCCCTGCTGCCAAGGCCTCATCGGTGGAAAAAACGTGGGAAACGAAGCAAGAGTAATCGTGGGATAATGAGTTGGGATGTGGCTAGACAAGCTCAATGGTGTAAGGGGCGAAGCTAACGATGATGCATGCTACGTGAAGGCCAAATTATTGGTGGGTTTCGAGCATGCGAAGTGCTTCATCGTAGGCCCTCGAGGCGGCAGATGTGGGGTTGGATCTCGACGCTCTGGCTTGCCTAGGCGGACTCGTTGCGCAGCGCGATCAACGACACGATCTTCAGCCGTTAGCAAAGAGCGAGCCACACGACCAGCTTGGGCACCCCTACTGCCAAGGCCTCATCAAGGGGAAAAACGTGGGCAACGAAGCGAGAATAATCGTGGGATAATGAGCTGGGATGTGGCTAGACAAGCTCGATGGTGTGGGTGACGAAGCTAACGATGATGCATGCTACGCGAGGGCCAAATCGTTGGGGGGATTTTGAGCATGAGGAGTGCTTCTTCGCAGCCCCTTGAGGCGGCAGACGTGGGGTTGGATCTCGACGCTCAGGCTTGCCTAGGTGGACTCATTGCGCAGCGCGATCGAAGACACGATCGTTAGCCGTTAGCAACGAGCGAGCCACACGGCCAGCCCGGGCACTCCTACTGCCAAGGCCTCATCGGTGGGGAAAACGTGGGCAACGAAGCAAGAATAATCGTGGGATAATGAGTTAGGATGTGGCTAGACAAGCTCAATGGTGTAGGGGGCGAAGCTAACGATGATGCATGCTACGTGAAGGCCATATTATTGGGGGGATTTCGAGCATGCGAAGTGCTTCATCATAGGCCCTCGAGGCGGCAGATGTGGGGTTGGATCTCAACGCTCAGGCTTACCTAGGCGGACTCGTTGCGCAGCGCGATCGACGACACGATCTTCAGCCGTTAGCAACGAGCGAGCCACACGGCCAGCCTGGGCACCCCTGCTGCCAAGGCCTCATCGGTGGAAAAAACGTGGGCAACGAAGCGAGAATAATAGTAGGATAATGCGCTGGCATGTGGCTAGAAAAGCCCGATGTTTTGGGCAGCGAAGCAAACCATGATGCATGCTATGTGTGGGCCAAATTGTTTGGGGGATTTCGAGTATGCAGAGTGCTTCATCGCAGGCCCTCGTGGAAGCAGACGTGGGGTTGGATCTCGATGCTCAAGCTTGCCTAGGTGGACTCATTGGGCAACGTGATCGACGACACTATCATCGGCTGTTAGCAACGAGCGAGCCACACGGCCAACCTGGTCACCCCTACTGCCAAGGCCTCATCGGTGGGAAAAACGTGGGCAACGAAGCGAGAATAATCGTGGGATAATGAACTGGGATGTGGCTAGACAAGCTCGATGGTGTGGGCGGCGAAGCTAACGATGATGCATGCTACGTGAGGGCAAAATCGTTGGGGGGATTTCGAGCATGCGAACTGCTTCGTTGTAGGCCCTCGAGGCAGCAGACGTTGGGTTGGATCTCGACGCTCAGGCTTGCCTAGGCGAACTCGTTGCGCAGCGCGATCGACGACGCGATCGTTGGCCGTTAGCAACGAGCGAGCCACAGAGCCGACCTGGGCACCCCTGCAGCCAAGGCCTCATCGGAGGGAAAAATGTGGGCAAGGAAGCAAGGGTAATCGTGGGATAATGAGCTAGGATGTGGCTAGACAAGCTCGATGGTGTGGGGGGCGAAAGTAAACGATGATGCATGCTATGTGAAGCCAAATTATTTGGGGGATTTCGAGCATACGAAGTGCTTCATCGTAGGCCTTCGAGGCGGCAGACGTGGGGTTGGATCTCGACGCTCAGGCTTGCCTAGGAGGACTCGTTGCGCAGCGCGATCGACGACACCATCGACAGCCGTTAACAACGAGCGAGCCACACGGCCAGCTTGGGCACCCCTGCTGCCAAGGCCTCATCGGTGGGAAAAACTTGGGCAATGAAGCGAGAATAGTCGTAAGATAATGAGCTGGGATGTGGCTAGACAAGCTCGATGTTGTGGGCGGCAAAGCAAACCATGATACATGCTACGTGAACGCCAAATTATTGGGGGGATTTCAAGCATACGAAGTGCTTCATCGTAGGCCATCGAGGCGACAGATGTGGGGTTGGATCTCGACGCTCAGGCTTGCGTAGGCGAACTCGTTGTGCAGCATGATCGACGACATTATCGTCGGCCGTTAGCAACGAGCGAGCAACACGGCCAGCCTGGGCACCCCTGCTGCCAAGGCCTCATCGGTAGGAAAAACGTGGGCAACGAAGTGAGAATAATAGTAGGATAATGAGCTGGGATGTGGCTAAAGAAGGCCGATGTTGTGGGCGGCGAAGCAAACCATGATGCATGCTATGTGTGGGCCAAATTGTATGGGGGATTTCGAGCATGCAGAGTGCTTCATCGCAGGGCCTCGTGGCAGCAGACGTGGGGTTGGATCTCGACGCTCAAGCTTGCCTAGGTGGACACATTGGGCAACGTGATCGACGACACTATCGTCGGCTGTTAGCAACGAGCGAGCCACACGGCCAGCCTGGTCACCCCTACTACCAAGGCCTCATCGGTGGGAAAAACGTGGGCAACGAAGTGAGAATAATCGTGGGATAATGAGCTGGGATGTGGCTAGACAAGCTCGATGGTGTAGGGGGCGAAGCTAACGATGATGCATGCTACGTAAACGCCAAATTATTGGGGGATTTCAAGCATGCGAAGTGCTTCATCGTAGGCCATCGAGGCGACAGATGTGGGGTTGGATCTCGACGCTCAGGCTTGCGTAGGTGGACTCGTTGCGCAGCGTGAACGACGACATTATCGTCGGCCGTTAGCAACGAGCGAGCCACACGGCCAGCCTGGGCACCCCTACTGCCAAGGCCTCATCGGTGGGAGAAACGTGGGCAACGAAGTGAGAATAATAGTAGGATAATGAGTTGGGATGTGGCTAGAGAAGCCCGATGTTATGGGCGGCGAAGCAAACCATGATGCATGCTATGTGTGGGCCAAATTGTTTGGGGGATTTCGAGCATGCAGAGTGCTTCATCGCAGGGCCTCGTGGCAGCAGACGTGGGGTTGGATCTCGACGCTCAAGCTTGCCTAGGTGGACTCGTTGGGCAACATGATCGACGACACTATCATCGGCTGTTAGCAACGAGCGAGCCACACGGCCAGCCTGGTCACCCCTACTGCCAAGGCCTCATTTGTGGGAAAAACATGGGCAACGAAGAGAGAATAATCGTGGGATAATGAGCTGGGATTTGGCTAGACAAGCTCGATGGTGTAGGGGGCGAAGCTAACGATGATGCATGCTACGTAAAGGCCAAATTATTGGGGGATTTCAAGCATGCGAAGTGCTTCATCGTAGGCCATCGAGGCGACAGATGTGGGGTTGGATCTCGACGCTCAGGCTTGCGTAGGCGCACTCGTTGCGCAGCGTGATCGACGACATTATCGTCGGCCGTTAGCAACGAGCGAGCCACACGGCCAGCCTGGGCACCCCTACTGCCAAGGCCTCATCGGTGGGAGAAACGTGGGCAACGAAGTGAGAATAATAGTAGGATAATGAGCTGGGATGTGGCTAGAGAAGCCCGATGTTATGGGCGGCGAAGCAAACCATGATGCATGCTATGTGTGGGCCAAATTATTTGGGGGATTTCGAGCATGCAGAGTGCTTCATCGCAGGGCCTCGTGGCAGCAGACGTGGGGTTGGATCTCGACGCTCAAGCTTGCCTAGGTGGACTCGTTGGGCAACATGATCGACGACACTATCATCGGCTGTTAGCAACGAGCGAGCCACACGGCCAGCCTGGTCACCCCTACTGCCAAGGCCTCATTTGTGGGAAAAACATGGGCAACGAAGCGAGAATAATCGTGGGATAATGAGCTGGGATTTGGCTAGACAAGCTCGATGGTGTAGGGGGCAAGCTAACGATGATGCATTCTACGTAAAGGCCAAATCGCTGGGGATTTTGAGCATGCGAAGTGCTTCATCGTAGGCCATCGAGGCGACAGATGTGGGGTTCGATCTCGACGCTCAGGCTTGCGTAGGCGGACTCGTTGCGCAGCGTGATCGACGACATTATCGTCGGCTGTTAGCAACGAGCGAGCCACACGGCCAGCCTGGGCACCCCTACTGCCAAGGCCTCATCGGTGGGAGAAACGTGGGCAACGAAGTGAGAATAATAGTAGGATAATGAGCTGGGATGTGGCTAGAGAAGCCCGATGTTATGGGCGGCGAAGCAAACCATGATGCATGCTATGTGTGGGCCAAATTGTTTGGGGGATTTCGAGCATGCAGAGTGCTTCATCGCAGGGCCTCGTGGCAGCAGACGTGGGGTTGGATCTCGACGCTCAAGCTTGCCTAGGTGGACTGGTTGGGCAACGTGATCGACGACACTATCATCGGCTGTTAGCAACGAGCGAGCTACATGGCCAGCTTGGTCACCCCTACTGCCAAGCCCTCATCGGTGGGAAAAACGTGGGCAACGAAGCGAGAATAATCGTGGGATAATGAGCTGGGATTTGGCTAGACAAGCTCAATGGTGTAGGGGGCGAAACTAACGATGATGCATGCTAACGTAAAGGCCAAATTTATTGGGTGGATTCAAGCATGCGCTTGCTTCAAGTCGGCGGTCCATCGAGGCGCTAGATGTTTGGGGTTGGATCTCGACGCTCAGGCTTGCGTGCGGACTCGTTGCGCAGGTGATCACGCATTATCGTCGGCCGTTAGCACGAGCGAGCACACGGCCAGCCTGGGTAGTCCCCCTACTGTGCCCAGGCGTCATACGCCATCTGGTGGTGAGAAACAGTGTGAGTGGCAACGTAAACGTTGAGAATGTCCTCAGTCAAGATAATTAGCTGGTCGATGTGCTAGAGAAGCTCCCCGGATTATTCTGCGAGTGCGAAGCAATTCGCCATGTGCATGCTACTGTGTCTGGGCCAAATTGTTTGGGGGATTTCGAGCATGCAGAGTGCTTCATCGCAGGCCTCTTGCAAGCTCAGACGTCTGGGGGTTTGGATCTCGACGCTCAAGCTTGCCTAGGTGGCCTCGTTGGGCAACGTGATCGACGACACTATCATCGGCTGTTAGCAACGAGCGAGCCACACGGCCAGCCTGGTCACCCCTACTGCCAAGGCCTCATCTGTGGGAAAAACGTGGGCAACGAAGCGAGAATAATCGTGGGATAATGAGTTGGGATTTGGCTAGACAAGCTCGATGGTGTAGGGGGCGAAGCTAATGATGATGCATGCTACGTAAAGGCCAAATTATTGGGGGATTTCAAGCATGCGAAGTGCGTCATCGTAGGCCATCAAGGCGACAGATGTGGGGTTGGATCTCGACGCTCAGGCTTGCGTAGGCGGACTCGTTGCGCAGCGTGATCGACGACATTATCGTCGGCCGTTAGCAACAAGCGAGCCACACGGCCAGCCTGGGCACCCCTACTGCCAAGGCCTCATCAGTGGGAGAAACGTGGGCAACGAAGTGAGAATAACAGTAGGATAATGAGCTGGGATGTGGCTAGAGAAGCCCGATGTTATGGGCGGCGAAGCAAACCATGATGCATGCTATGTGTGGGCCAAATTGTTTGGGGGATTTCGAGCATGCAGAGTGCTTCATCTCAGGGCCTCGTGGCAGCAGACGTGGGGTTGGATCTCGACGCTCAAGCTTGCCTAGGTGGACTCGTTGGGCAACGTGATCGACGACACTATCATCGGCTGTTAGCAACGAGCGAGCCACACGGCCAGCTTGGTCACCCCTACTGCCAAGGCCTCATCAGTGGGAAAAACGTGGGCAACGAAGCGAGAATAATCGTGGGATAATGAGCTGGGATTTGGCTAGACAAGCTCGATGGTGTAGGGGGCGAAACTAACGATGATGCATGCTACGTAAAGGCCAAATTATTGGGGGGATTTCAAGCATGCAAAGTGCTTCATCGTAGGCCATCGAGGCGACAGATGTGGGGTTGGATCTCGACGCTCAGGCTTGCGTAGGCGGACTCGTTGCGCAGCGTGATCGACGACATTATCGTGGGCCGTTAGCAACGAGCGAGCAACACGGCCGGCCTGGGCACCCCAGCTGCCAAGGCCTCATCGGTGGGAAAAACGTGGGAAACAAAGCGAGAATAATAGTAGGATAATGAGCTGGGATGTGGCTAGAGAAGGCCGATGTTGTGGGCGACAAAGCAAACCATGATGCATGCTATGTGTGGGCCAAATTGTTTGGGGGATTTGGAGCATGGAGAGTGCTTCATCGCAGGCCCTCGTGGCAGGTGACGTGGGGTTGGATCTCGACGCTCAAGCTTGCCTAGGCGGACTCGTTGGGCAGCGTGATCGACGACACTATCGTCGGCTGTTAGCAACGAGCGAGCCACACGGCCAGCCTGGTCACCCCTACTGCCAAGGCCTCATCGGTGGGAAAAACGTGGACAACGAAGCGAGAATAATCGTGAGATAATGAGCTGGGATGTGGCTAGACAAGCTCGATGGTGTGGGCGGCGAAGCTAACGATGATGCATGCTACGTGAGGGCAAAATCGTTGGGGGGATTTCGGGCATGCGAACTGCTTCGTCGTAGGCCCTTGAGGCAGCAGACGTTGGGTTGGATCTCGACGCTCAGGCTTGCCTAGGCGAACTCGTTGCGCAGCGCGATCGACGACGCGATTGTTGGCCGTTAGCAATGAGCGACCCACACAGCCAGCCTGGGCACCCCTGCTGCCAAGGCCCATCGGAGGGAAAAATGTGGGCAAAGAAGCGAGAATAATCGTGGGATAATGAGCTGGGATGAGGCTAGACAAGCTCGATGGTGTGGGGGGCGAAAGTAAACGATGATGCATGCTACGTGAAGGCCAAATTATTGGGGGGATTTCGAGCATACGAAGTGCTTCATCATAGGCCCTCAAGGCGGCAGACGTGGGGTTGGATCTCGACGCTCAGGCTTGCCTAGGCGGACTCGTTGCGCAGCGCGATCGACGACACCATCGTCAGCCGTTAGCAACGAGCGAGCCACACGGCCAGCTTGGGCACCCCGCTGCCAAGGCCTCATCGGTGGGAAAAACGTGGGCAATGAAGCGAGAATAATCGTAAGATAATGAGCTGGGATGTGGCTAGACAAGCTCGATGTTGTGGGCGGCAAAGCAAACCATGATACATGCTACGTGAGGGCCAAATTGTTGGGGAGATTTTGAGCATGCGGAGTGCTTCATCGCAGACCCTCGAGGCGGCAGACGTGGGGTTGGGTCACGACGCTCATGCTTGCCTAGGTGGACTCGTTGGGCAGCGTGATCGATGACACTATCGTCGGCTGTTAGCAACGAGCGAGCAGCATGGCCAGCCTGGGCACCCCTACTGCCAAGGCCTCATCAAGGGGAAAAACGTGGGCAACGAAGCGAGAATAATCGTGGGATAATGAGCTGGGATGTGGCTAGACAAGCTCGATGGTGTGGGCGGCGAAGCTAACGATGATGCATGCTATGCGAGGGCCAAATCGTTGGGGCGATTTCGAGCTTGAGGAGTGCTTCTTCACATGCCCTTGAGGCGGTAGACGTGGGGTTGGATCTCGACGCTCAGGCTTGGCTAGGCGGACTCGTTGTGCAGCACGATCGAAGACACGATCGTCGGCCGTTAGCAACGAGCGAGCCACACGGCCAGCCTGGGCACCCCTGCTGCCATGGCCTCATCGGTGGGAAAAACGTGGGCAATGAAGCAAGAACAATCGTGGGATATTGAGTTGGGATGTGGCTAGACAAGCTCAATGGTGTAGGGGGCGAAGCTAACGATGATGCATGCTACGTGAACGCCAAATTATTGGGGGGATTTCAAGCATGCGAAGTGCTTCATCGTAGGCCATCGAGGCGACAGATGTGGGGTTTGATCTCGACGCTCAGGATTGCCTAGGCGGACTCGTTGCGCAGCGTGGTCGTCGACATTATCGTCGGCCGTTAGCAACGAGCGAGCCACACGGCCAGCCTGGGCACTCCTGCTGCCATGGCCTCATCGGTGGGAAAAACGTGGGCAATGAAGCAAGAACAATCGTGGGATATTGAGTTGGGATGTGGCTAGACAAGCTCAATGGTGTAGGGGGCGAAGCTAACGATGATGCATGCTACGTGAACGCCAAATTATTGGGGGGATTTCAAGCATGCGAAGTGCTTCATCGTAGGCCTTCAAGGCGACAGATGTGGGGTTTGATCTCGACGCTCAGGATTGCCTAGGCGGACTCGTTGCGCAGCGTGATCGTCGACATTATCGTCGGCCGTTAGCAACGAGCGAGCCACACGGCCAGCCTGGGCACCCCTGCTGCCAAGGCCTCATCGGTGGGAAAAACGTGGGCAACGAAGCGAGAATAATAGTAGGATAATGAGCTGGGATGTGGCTAGAGAAGCCCGATGTTGTGTGCGGCAAAGCAAACCATGATGCATGCTATGTGTGGGCCAAATTGTTAGGGGGATTTCGAGCATGCAGAGTGCTTCATCGCAGGCGCTCGTGGCAGCAGACGTGGGGTTGGATCTCGACGCTCAAGCTTGCCTAGGTGGACTCATTGGGCAACGTGATCGACGACACTATCGTCGGCTGTTAGCAACGAGCGAGCCACACGGCCAGCCTGGTCACCCCTACTACCAAGGCCTCATCGGTGGGAAAAACGTGGGAAACGAAGCGAGAATAATCGTTGGATAATGAGCTGGGATGTGGCTAGACAAGCTCGATGGTGTGGGCGACGAAGCTAACGATGATGCATGCTACGTGAGGGCAAAATCGTTGGGGGGATTTTGAGCATGCGAACTGCTTCGTTGTAGGCCCTCGAGGCAGCAGACGTTGGGTTGGATCTCGACGCTCAGGCTTGCCTAGGCGAACTCGTTGTGCAGCGTAATCGATGACGCGATCGTTGGCCGTTAGCAACGAGCGAGCCACACAGCCAGCCTGGGCACCCCTGCAGCCAAGGCCTCATCGGAGGGAAAAATGTGGGCAAGGAAGCGAGAGTAATCGTGGGATAATAAGCTGGGATGTGGCTAGACAAGCTCGATGGTGTGGGGGGCGAAAGTAAACGATGATGCATGCTACGTGAAGGCCAAATTATTTGGGGGATTTCGAGCATACGAAGTGCTTCATCGTAGGCCTTCGAGGCGGCAGACGTGGGGTTGGATCTCGACGCTCAGGCTTGCCTAGGAGGACTCGTTGCGCAGCGCGATCGACGACACCATCGTCAGCCGTTAACAACGAGCGAGCCACACGGCCAGCTTGGGCACCCCTGCTGCCAAGGCTTCATCGGTGGGAAAAACTTGGGCAATGAAGCGAGAATAATCGTAAGATAATGAGCTGGGATGTGCCTAGACAAGCTCGATGTTGTGGGCGGCAAAGCAAACCATGATACATGCTACGTGAGTGCCAAATTGTTGGAGGGATTTTAAGCATGCGGAGTGCTTCATCGCAGACCCTCGAGGCGGCAGACGTGGGGTTGGATCTCGACGCTCATGCTTGCCTAGGTGGACTCGTTGGGCAGCGTGATCGATGACACTATCGTCGGCTGTTAGCAACGAGCGAGCAGCATGGCCAGCCTGGGCACCTCTACTGCCAAGACCTCATCAAGGGGAAAAACGTGGGCAATGAAGCGAGAATAATCGTGGGATAATGAGCTAGGATGTGGCTAGACAAGCTCGATGGTGTGGGCGGCGAAGCTAACGATGACGCATGCTATGCGAGGGCCAAATCGTTGGGGCGATTTGGAGCTTGAGGAGTGCTTCTTCACATGCTCTTGAGGCGGTAGACGTGGGGTTGGATCTCGACACTCAGGCTAGGCTAGGCGGACTCGTTGCGCAGCACGATCAAAGACACGATCATCGGCCGTTAGCAACGAGCGAGCCACACGGCCAGCCTGGGTACCCCTGCTGCCAAGGCCTCATCGGTGGGAAAAACGTGGGCAACGAAGTAAGAACAATCGTGGGATAATGAGTTGGGATGTGGCTAGACAAGCTTAATGGTGTAGGGGGCGAAGCTAACGATGATGCATGCTACGTGAAGGCCAAATTATTGGGGGGATTTCAAGCATGCGAAGTGCTTCATCGTAGGCCATCTAGGCGACAGATGTGGGGTTGGATCTCGACGCTCAGGCTTGCCTAGGCGGACTCGTTGCGCAGCGTGATAGACGACATTATCGTCGGCCGTTAGCAACGAGCGAGCCACACGGCCAGCCTGGGCACCCCTGCTGCCAAGGCCTCATCGGTGGGAAAAGCGTGGGCAACGAAGCGAGAATAATAGTAGGATAATGAGCTGGGATGTGGCTAGAGAAGCCCGATGTTGTGGGCGACGAAGCAAACCATGATGCATGCTATGTGTGGGCCAAATTATTAGGGGGATTTTGAGCATGCAGAGTGCTTCATCGCAGGCCCTCGAGGGGGCAGACGTGGGGTTGGATCTTGACGCTCAAGCTTGCCTAGGTGGACTCGTTGGGCAGCGAGATCGACGACACTATCGTCGGCGGTTAGCAACGAGCGAGCCACACGGCCAGCCTGGTCGCTCCCACTGCCAAGGCCTCATCGGTGGGAAAAACGTGCGCAACGAAGCGAGAATAATCGTGGGACAATGAGCTGGGATGTGGCTAGACAAGCTCGATGGTGTGGGCGGCGAAGCTAACGATGATGTATGCTACGTGAGCGCCAAATCGTTGGGGGGATTTCGAGCATGCGAAGTGCTTCGTCGTAGGCCCTCGAGGCAGCAGATGTTGGGTTTGATCTCGATGCTCAGGCTTGCCTAGGAGGACTCATTCCGCAGCGCGATCGACGACATGATCGTCGATCGTTAGCAACGAGCGAGCCACACAGCCAGCCTGGGCACCCCTGCTGCCATGGGCTTATAAGTGGGAAAAATGTGGGCAACGAAGCAAGAGTAATCGTAAGCTAATGAGTTGGGATGTGGCTTGACAAGCTCGATGTTGTGGGCGGCGAAGCAAACCATGATACATGCTGCGTGAGGGCTAAATTGTTGGGGGCATTTCGAGCATGCGGAGTGCTTCATCGCAGGCCCTCGAGGCAGCAGACGTGGGGTTGGAACTCGACGCTCATGCTTGCCTAGGTGGACTCGTTGGGCAGCGTGATCGACGACACTATCATCAGCTTTTAGCAACGAGCGAGCCTCACGGCCAGTCTGGGCACCACTACTGCCAAGGCCTCATCAAGGGGAAAAACGTGGGCAACGATGCGAGAATAATCGTGGGATAATGAGCTGGGATGTGGCTCGACAAGCTCGATGGTGTGGTGGGTGAAGCTAACGATGCTGCATGCTTCGCGAGGGCCAAATCGTTGGGGGGATTTTGAGCATGAGGAGTGCTTCTTGCAGGCCATTGAGGCGGCAGACGTGGGGTTGGATCTCGACGCTCAGGCTTGCCTAGCCAGACTCGTTGCGCAGCGCGATCGAAGACACGATCGTCGACCGTTAGCAACGAGCGAGCCACACGGCCATCCTAGGCACCCTTGCTGCCAAGGCCTCATCAATGGGAAAAACGTAGGCAACGAAGCGAGAATAATAGTAGGACAATGAGCTGGGATGTGGCTAGAGAAGCCCGATGTTGTGGGCGGCGAAGCAAACCATGTCCCATGCTATGTGTGGGCCAAATTGTTTGGGGGATTTCGGGCATGCAGAGTGCTTCATCGCAGGCCCTCGTGGCAGCAGACGTGGGGTTGGATCTCGACGCTCAAGCTTGCCTAGGTGGACTCGTTGGGCTGCGTGATCAACGACAATATCGTCGGCTGTTAGCAACGAGCGAGCCACACGGCCAGCCTGGTCACCCCTACTGCTAAGGCCTCATCGGTGGGAAAAACGTGGGCAACGAAGCCAGAATAATCGTGGGATGATGAGCTGGGATGTGGCTAGACAAGCTCGATGGTGTGGGCGGCGAAGCTAACGATGATGCATGCTACGTGAGGGCCAAATCATTGGGGGGATTTCGAGCATGCGAAGTGCTTCGTCGTAGGCCCTCGAGGCAGCAGATGTTGGGTTTGATCTCGATGCTCAGGCTTGCCTAGGAGGACTCATTCCGCAGCGCGATCAACGACATGATCGTCAGCCGTTAGCAACGAGCGAGCCACACAGCCAGCCTGGGCACCCCTACTGCCATGGCCTTATCAGTGGGAAAAATGTGGGCAACGAAGCAAGAGTAATCGTAAGCTAATGAGTTGGGATGTGGCTTGACAAGCTCGATGTTGTGGGCGGCGAAGCAAACCATGATACATGCTGCGTGAGGGCTAAATTGTTGGGGGGATTTCGAGCATGCGGAGTGCTTCATCGCAGGCCCTCGAGGCAGCAGACATGGGGTTGGAACTCGACGCTCATGCTTGCCTAGGTGGACTCATTGGGCAGCGTGATCGACGACACTATCATCGGCTTTTAGCAACGAGCGAGCCTCACGGCCAATCTGGGCACCACTACTGCCAAGGCCTCATCAAGGGAAAAAACGTGGACAACGATGCGAGAATAATCGTGGGATAATGAGCTGGGATGTGGCTAGACAAGCTCGATGGTGTGGTCGGTGAAGCTAACGATGCTGCATGCTTCGCGAGGGCCAAATCGTTGGGGGGATTTTGAGCATGAGGAGTGCTTCTTGCAGGCCATTGAGGCGGCAGATGTGGGGTTGGATCTCGACGCTCAGGCTTGCCTAGCCAGACTCGTTGCGCAGCGCGATCGAAGACACGATCGTCGACCGTTAGCAACGAGCGAGCCACACGGCCAGCCTAGGCACCCTTGCTGGCAAGGCCTCATCAGTGGGAAAAACGTAGGCAACGAAGCGAGAATAATAGTAGGACAATGAGCTGGGATGTGGCTAGAGAAGCCCGATGTTGTGGGCGGCGAAGCAAACCATGTTGCATGCTATGTGTGGGCCAAATTGTTTGGGGGATTTCGAGCATGCAGAGTGCTTCATCGCAGGCCCTCGTGGCAGCAGACGTGGGGTTGGATCTCGACGCTCAAGCTTGCCTAGGTGGACTCGTTGGGCTGCGTGATCAACGACAATATCGTCGGCTGTTAGCAACGAGCGAGCCACACGGCCAGCCTGGTCACCCCTACTGCTAAGGCCTCATCGGTGGGAAAAATGTGGGCAACGAAGCGAGAATAATCGTGGGATAATGAGCTAGGATGTGGCTAGACAAGCTCGATGGTGTGGGCGGCGAAGCTAACGATGATGCATGCTACGTGAGGGCCAAATCGTTGGGGGGATTTCGAGCATGCGAACTGCTTCGTCGTGGGCCCTCGACACTCAGGCTTGCCTAGGTGGACTCATTGGGCAGCGTGATCGACGACACTATCGTCGGCTGTTAGCAACGAGCGAGCCACACGGCCAGCCTGGTCGCTCCCACTGCCAAGGCCTCATCGGTGAGAAAAACGTGGGCAACGAAGCGAGAATAATCGTGGGACAATGAGCTGGGATGTGGCTAGACAAGCTCGATGGTGTGGGCGGCGAAGCTAACAATGATGCATGCTACGTGAGGGCCAAATCGTTGGGGGGATTTCGAGCATGCGAAGTGCTTCATCGCAGGCCCTCGAGGCGGCAGACGTGGGGTTGGATCTCGACGCTCAAGCTTGCCTAGGCGAACTCGTTGTGCAACGCGATCGACAACACGATCGTCGGCCGTTAGCAACGAGTGAGCCACACAGCCAGCTTGGCACCCCTGTCGCCATGGCCTCATCGGTGGGAAAAATGTGGGCAAAGAAGCGAGAGTAATCGTGGGATAATGAGCTGGGATGTGGCTAGACAAGCTCGATGGTGTGGGGGGCGAAAGTAAACGATGATGCATGCTACGTGAAGGCCAAATTATTGGGGGGGGGTTTCGAGCATACGAAGTGCTTCATCGTAGGCCCTCGAGGCGGCAGATGTGGGGTTAGATCTCGACGCTCAGGCTTGCGTAGGCGGACTCGTTGCGCAGCGTGATCGACGACATTATCGTCGGCCATTAGCAACGAGCGAGCAACACGGCCAGCCTGGGCACCCCTGCTGCCAAGGCCTCATCGGTGGGAAAAACGTGGGCAACGAAGCGAGAATAATAGTAGGATAATGAGCTGGGATGTGGCTGGAGAAGGCCGATGTTGTGGGCGACGAAGCAAACCATGATGCATGCTATGTGTGGGCCAAATTGTTTGGGGGATTTCGAGCATGCAGAGTGCTTCATCGCAGGCCCTCGTGGCAGCAGACGTGGGGTTGGATCTCGACGCTCAAGCTTGCCTAGGTGGACTCGTTGGGCAGCGTGATCGGCGACATTATCGTCGACTGTTAGCAACGAGCGAGCCACACGGCCAGCTTGGTCACCCCTACTGCCAAGGCCTCATCGGTGGGAAAAACGTGAGCAACGAAGCGAGAATAATCGTGGGATAATGAGCTGGGATGTGGCTAGACAAGCTCGATGGTGTGGGCGGCGAAGCTAACGATGATGCATGCTACGTGAGGGCAAAATCGTTGGGGGGATTTCGAGCATGCGAACTGCTTCGTCGTAGGCCCTCGAGGCAGCAGACGTTGGGTTGGATCTCGACGCTCAGGCTTGCCTAGGTGAACTCGTTGCGCAGCGCGATCGACGACGCGATCGTTGGCCGTTAGCAACGAGCGAGCCACACAGCCAGCCTGGGCACCCCTGCTGCCAAGGCCTCATCGGAGGGAAAAATGTGGGCAAAGAAGCGAGAGTAATCGTGGGATAATGAGCTGGGATGAGGCTAGACAAGCTCGATGGTGTGGGGGGTGAAAGTAAACGATGATGCATGCTACGTGAAGGCCAAATTATTGGGGGGATTTCGAGCATACGAAGTGCTTCATCGTAGGCCCTCAAGGCGGCAGACGTGCGGGTGGATCTCGACGCTCAGGCTTGCCTAGGCAGACTCGTTGCGCAGCGCGATCGACGACACCATCGTCAGCCGTTAGCAACGAGCGAGCCACACGGCTAGCTTGGGCATCCTTGTTGCCAAGGCCTCATCGGTGGGAAAAACGTGGGCAATGAAGCGAGAATAATCATAAGATAATGAGCTGGGATGTGGCTAGACAAGCTCGATGTTGTGGGCGGCAAAGCAAACCATGATACATGCTACGTGAGGGCCAAATTGTTGGGGGGATTTTGAGCATGCGGAGTGCTTCATCGCAGACCCTCGAGGCGGCAGACGTGGGGTTGGATCTTGACGCTCAAGCTTGCCTAGGTGGACTCGTTGGGCTGCGAGATCGACGACACTATCGTCGGCTGTTAGCAACGAGCGAGCCACACGGCCAGCCTGGTCGCTCCCACTGCCAAGGCCTCATCGGTGGGAAAAACATGGGCAACGAAGCGAGAATAATCGTGAGACAATGAGCTGGGATGTGGCTAGACAAGCTTGATGGTGTGGGCAACGAAGCTAACGATGATGTATGCTACGTGAGGGCCAAATCGTTGGGGGGATTTCGAGCATGCGAAGTGCTTCGTCGTAGGCCCTCGAGGCAGTAGATGTTGGGTTTGATCTCGATGCTCAGGCTTGCCTAGGAGGACTCATTCTGCAGCGCGATCGACGACACGATCGTCGGCCGTTAGCAACGAGCGAGCCACACAGCCAGCCTGGGCACCCCAGCTGCCATGGCCTCATCAGTGAGAAAAATGTGGGCAACGAAGCAAGAGTAATTGTAAGCTAATGAGTTAGGATGTGGCTTGACAAGCTCGATGTTGTGGGCGGCGAAGCAAACCACGATACATGCTGCGTGAAGGCTAAATTATTGGGGGGATTCCGAGCATGCGGAGTGCTTCATCGCAGGCCCTCGAGGCAGCAGACGTGGGGTTGGATCTCGACGCTCATGCTTGCCTAGGTGGACTCGTTGGGCAGCGTGATCGACGACACTATCATCGGCTTTTAGCAACGAGCGAGCCTCACGCCCAGTCTGGGCACCACTACTGCCAAGGCCTCATCAAGGGGAAAAACGTCGGCAACGATGCAAGAATAATCGTGGGATAATGAGCTGGGATGTGGCTCGACAAGCTCGATGGTGTGGTCGGTGAAGCTAACGATGCTGCATGCTTCGCGAGGGCCAAATCGTTGGGGGGATTTTGAGCATGAGGAGTGCTTCTTGCAGGCCATTGAGGCGGCAGACGTGGGGTTGGATCTCGACGCTCAGGCTTGCCTAGCCAGACTCGTTGCGCAGCGCGATCGAAGACACGATCGTCGACCGTTAGCAACGAGCGAGCCACACGGCCATCCTAGGCACCCTTGCTGTCAAGGCCTCATCAGTGGGAAAAACGTAGGCAACGAAGCGAGAATAATAGTAGGACAATGAGCTGGGATGTGGCTAGAGAAGCCCGATGTTGTGGACGGCGAAGCAAACCATGTTGCATGCTATGTGTGGGCCAAATTGTTTGGGGGATTTCGGGCATGCAGAGTGCTTCATCGCAGGCCCTCGTGGCAGCAGACGTGGGGTTGGATCTCGACGCTCAAGCTTGCCTAGGTGGACTCGTTGGGCTGCGTGATCAACGACAATATCGTCGGCTGTTAGCAACGAGCGAGCCACACGGCCAGCCTGGTCACCCCTACTGCTAAGGCCTCATCGGTGGGAAAAACGTGGGCAACGAAGCGAGAATAATCGTGGGATAATGAGCTGGGATGTGACCAGACAAGCTCGATGGTGTGGGCGGCGAAGCTAACGATGATGCATGCTACTTGAGGGCCAAATCGTTGGGGGGATTTCGAGTATGCAAAGTGCTTCGTTGTAGGCCCTCGACACTCAGGCTTGCCTAGGTGGAGTCATTGGGCAGTGTGATCGACGACACTATCGTCGGCTGTTAGCAACGAGCGAGCACACGGCCAGCTTGGTCACCCCTACTGCCAAGGCCTCATCGGTGGGAAAAACGTGGGCAACAAAACGAGAATAATCGTGGGATAATGAGCTGAGATGTGGCTAGACAAGCTCGATGGTGTGGGTGGCGAAGCTAACGATGATGCATGCTACGTGAGGGCCAAATCGTTGGGGGGATTTCGAGCATGCGAAGTGCTTCGTTGTAGGCCCTCGACACTCAGGCTTGCCTAGGTGGACTCATTGGGCAGCGTGATCAATGACACTATCGTCGGCTGTTAGCAACGAGCGAGCCACACGGTCAGCCTGGTCACCCCTACTGCCAAGGCCTCATCGGTGGAAAATACGTGGGCAACAAAGCGAGAATAATCGTGGGATAATGAGCTGAGATGTGGCTAGACAAGCTCGATGGTGTGGGCGGCGAAGCTAACGATGATGCATGCTACGTGAGGGCTAAATCGTTGGGGGGATTTCGAGCATGCGAAGTGCTTCATCGTAGGCCCTCGAGGCGGCAGACGTGGGGTTGGATCTCGACGCTCAAGCTTGCCTAGGCGAACTCGTTGTGCAGCGCGATCGACGACACGATCGTCGGTCGTTAGCAACGAGCGAGCCACTCAGCCAGCTTGGCACCCCTGTCGCCATGGCCTCATCGGTGGGAAAAATGTGGGCAAAGAAGCGAGAGTAATCGTGGGATAATGTGCTGGGTTGTGGCTAGACAAGCTCCATGGTGTGGGGGGCGAAAGTAAACGATGATGCATGCTACGTGAAGGCCAAATTATTGGGGGGATTTCGAGCATACGAAATGCTTCATCGTAAGCCCTCGAGGCGGCAGATGTGGGGTTGGATCTCGATGCTCAGGCTTGCGTAGGTGGACTCGTTGCGCAGCGTGATCGACGACATTATCGTCGACCGTTAGCAACGAGCGAGCAACATGGCCAGTCTGGGCACCCCTGCTGCCAAGGCCTCATCGGTGGGAAAAACGTGGGCAACGAAGCGAGAATAATAGTAGGATAATAAGCTGGGATGTGGCTAGAAAAGGCCGATGTTGTGGGCGACGAAGCAAACCATGATGCATGCTATGTGTGGGCCAAATTGTTTGGGGGATTTCGAGCATGCAGAGTGCTTCATCGCAGGCCCTCGTGGCAGCAGACGTGGGGTTGGATCTCGACGCTCAAGCTTGCCTAGGTGGACTCGTTGGGCAGCGTGATCGACGACATTATCGTCGACTGTTAGCAACGAGCGAGCCACACGGCCAGCCTGGTCACCCCTACTGCCAAGGCCTCATCGGTGGGAAAAACGTGGGCAACGAAGCGAGAATAATCGTGGGATAATGAGCTGGGATGTGGCTAGACAAGCTAGATGGTGTGGGCGGCGAAGCTAACGATGATGCATGCTACGTGAGGGCAAAATCGTTGGGGGGATTTCGAGCATGCGAACTGCTTCGTCGTAGGCCCTCGAGGCAGCAGACGTTGGGTTGGATCTCGACGCTCAAGCTTGCCTAGGCGAACTCGTTGCGCAGCGCGATCGACGACGCGATCGTTGGCCGTTAGCAACGAGCGAGCCACACAGCCAGCCTGGGCACCCCTACTGCCAAGGCCTCATCGGAGGGAAAAATGTGGGCAAAGAAGCGAGAGTAATCGTGGGATAATGAGCTGGGATGAGGCTAGACAAGCTCGATGGTGTGGGGGACGAAAGTAAACGATGATGCATGCTACGTGAAGGCCAAATTATTGGGGGGATTTCGAGCATACGAAGTGCTTCATCATAGGCCCTCAAGGCGGCAGACGTGCGGGTGGATCTCGACGCTCAGGCTTGCCTAGGCAGACTCGTTGCGCAGCGCGATCGACGACACCATCGTCAGCCGTTAGCAACGAGCGAGCCACACGGCTAGCTTGGGCACCCCTGTTGCCAAGGCCTCATCGGTGGGAAAAACGTGGGCAATGAAGCGAGAATAATCATAAGATAATGAGCTGGGATATGGCTAGACAAGCTCGATGTTGTGGGCGGCAAAGCAAACCATGATACATGCTACGTGAGGGCCAAATTATTGGGGGGATTTTGAGCATGCGGAGTGCTTCATCGCAGACCCTCGAGGCGGCAGACGTAGGGTTGGATCTCGACGGTCATGCTTGCCTAGGTGGACTCGTTGGGCAGCGTGATCGATGACACTATCGTCGACTGTTAGCAACGAGCGAGCAGCACGGCCAGCCTGGGCACCCCTACTGCCAAGGCCTCATCAAGGGGAAAATGTGGGCAACGAAGCGAGAATAATCATGGGATAATGAGCTGGGATGTGGCTAGACAAGCTCGATGGTGTGGGCGGCGAAGCTAACGATGATGCATGCTATGCGAGGGCCAAATCGTTGGGGCGATTTTGAGCCTGAGGAGTGCTTCTTCACATGCCCTTGAGGCGGTAGACGTGGGGTTGGATCTCGACGCTCAGGCTTGGCTAGGCGGACTCGTTGTGTAGCACGATCGAAGACACGATCGTCGGCCGTTAGCAACGAGCGAGCCACACGGCCAGCCTGGGCATCCCTGCTGCCATGGCCTCATCGGTGGGAAAAACGTGGGCAACGAAGCAAGAACAATCGTGGGATATTGAGTTGGGATGTGGCTAGACAAGCTCAATGGTGTAGGGGGCGAAGCTAACGATGATGCATGCTACGTGAACGCCAAATTATTGGGGGGATTTCAAGCATGCGAAGTGCTTCATCGTAGGCCATCGCGGCGACAGATGTGGGGTTTGATCTCGACGCTCAGGCTTGCCTAGGCGGACTCGTTGCGCAGCGTGATGGTCGACATTATCGTCGGCCGTTAGCAACGAGCGAGCCACACGGCCAGCCTGGGCACCCCTACTGCCAAGGCCTCATCGGTGGGAAAAACGTGGGCGACGAAGCGAGAATAATAGTAGGATAATGAGCTGGGATATGGCTAGAGAAGCCCGATGTTGTGTGCGGCGAAGCAAACCATGATGCATGCTATGTGTGGGCCAAATTGTTAGGGGGATTTCGAGCATGCAGAGTGCTTCATCGCAGGCCCTCGTGGCAGCAGACGTGGGGTTGAATCTCGACGCTCAAGCTTGCCTAGGTGGACTCGTTGGGCAACGTGATCGATGACACTATCGTCGGCTGTTAGCAACGAGCGAGCCACACGGCCAGCCTGGTCACCCCTACTACCAAGGCCTCATCGGTGGGAAAACGTGGGCAAAAAAGCGAGAATAATCGTGGGATAATGAGCTGGGATGTGGCTTGACAAGCTCGATGGTGTGGGCGGCGAAGCTAACGATGATGCATGCTACGTGAGGGCAAAATCGTTGGGGGGATTTCGAGCATGCGAACTGCTTCGTTGTAGGCCCTCGAGGCAGCAGACGTTGGGTTGGATCTCGACGCTCAAGCTTGCCTAGGTGGACTCGTTGGGCAACGTGATCGATGACACTATCGTCGGCTGTTAGCAACGAGCGAGCCACACGGCCAGCCTGGTCACCCCTACTACCAAGGCCTCATCGGTGGGAAAAACGTGGGCAAAGAAGCGAGAATAATCGTGGGATAATGAGCTGGGATGTGGCTTGACAAGCTCGATGGTGTGGGCGACGAAGCTAACGATGATGCATGCTACGTGAGGGCAAAATCGTTGGGGGGATTTCGAGCTTGAGGAGTGCTTCTTCACATGCCCTTGAGGCGGTAGACGTGGGGTTGGATCTCGACACTCAGGCTTGGCTAGGCGGACTCGTTGCGCAGCACGATCGAAGACACGATCGTCGGCCGTTAGCAACGAGTGAGCCACACGGCCAGCTTGGGCGCCCCTGCTGCCAAGGCTCATCAGTGGGAAAAACTTGGGCAATGAAGCGAGAATAATCGTAAGACAATGAGCTGGGATGTGGCTAGACAAGCTCGATGTTGTGGGCGGCAAAGCAAACCATGATACATGCTACGTGAGTGCCAAATTGTTGTGGGGATTTTAAGCATGCGGAGTGCTTCATCGCAGACCCTCAAGGCGGCAGACGTGGGGTTGGAACTCGACGCTCATGCTTGCCTAGGTGGACTCGTTGGGCAGCGTGATCGATGACACTATCGTCGGCTGTTAGCAACGAGCAAGCAGCATGGCCAGCCTGGGCGCCTCTACTGCCAAGGCCTCATCAAGGGGAAAAACGTGGGCAATGAAGCGAGAATAATCGTGGGATAATGAGCTGGGATGTGGCTAGACAAGCTCGATGGTGTGGGCGGCGAAGCTAACGATGATGTATGCTACGTGTGGGCCAAATTGTTGGGGGGATTTCGAGCATACGAAGTGCTTCGTCGTAGGCCCTCGTGGCAGCAGATGTTGGGTTGGATCTCGACACTCAGGCTTGCCTAGGCGAACTCGTTGCGCAGCACGATCGAAGACACGATCGTTGGCCATTAGCAACGAGCGAGCCACACGGCCAGCCTGGGCACCCCGGCTGCCAAGGCCTCATCGGTGGGAAAAACGTGGGCAACGAAGCAAGAACAATCGTGGGATAATGAGTTGGGATGTGGCTAGACAAGCTCAATGGTGTAGGGGGCGAAGCTAACGATGATGCATGCTACGTGAAGGCCAAATTATTGGGGGGATTTCAAGCATGCGAAGTGCTTCATCGTAGGCCATCGAGGCGACAGATGTGGGATTGGATCTCGACGCTCAGGCTTGCTTAGGCGGACTCGTTGCGCAGCGTGATAGACGACATTATCGTCGACCGTTAGCAACGAGCGAGCCACACGGCCAGCCTGGGCACCCTTGCTGCCAAGGCCTCATCGGTGGGAAAAGCGTGGGCAACGAAGCGAGAATAATAGTAGGATAATGAGCTGGGATGTGGCTAGAGAAGCCCGATGTTGTGGGCGACGAAGCAAACCATGATGCATGCTATGTGTGGGCCAAATTATTAGGGGGATTTCGAGCATGCAGAGTGCTTCATCGCAGGCCCTCGAGGTGGCAGACGTGGGGTTGGATCTCGACGCTCAAGCTTGCCTAGGTGGACTCCTTGGGCAGCGAGATCGACGACACTATCGTCGGCTGTTAGCAACGAGCGAGCCACACGGCCAGCCTGGTCACTCCTACTGCAAAGACCTCATCGGTGGGAAAAACGTGGGCAACGAAGCGAGAATAATCGTTGGACAATGAGCTGGGATGTGGCTAGACAAGCTCGATGGTGTGGGCGACGAAGCTAACGATGATGTATGCTACGTGAGGGCCAAATCGTTGGGGGGATTTCGAGCGTGCGAAGTGCTTCGTCGTAGGCCCTCGAGGCAGCAGATGTTGGGTTTGATCTCGATGCTCAGGCTTGCCTAGGAGGACTCATTCTGCAGCGCGATCGACGACACGATCGTCGGCCTTTAGCAACGAGCGAGCCACACAGCCAGCCTGGGCACCCCTGCTGCCATGGTCTCATCAGTGGGAAAAATGTGGGCAACGAAGCAAGAGTAATCGTAAGCTAATGAGTTGGGATGTGGCTTGACAAGCTCGATGTTGTGGGCGGCGAAGCAAACCATGATAAATGCTGCGTGAGGGCTAAATTGTTGGGGGGATTTCGAGCATGCGGAGTGCTTCATCGCAGGCCCTCGAGGCAGCAGACGTGGGGTTGGATCTCGACGCTCATGCTTGCATAGGTGGACTCGTTGGACAGCGTGATCGACGACACTATCGTCGGCTGTTAGCAACGAGCGAGCCACACGGCCAGCCTGGTCACCCCTACTGCTAAGGCCTCATCGGTGGGAAAAACGTGGGCAACGAAGCGAGAATAATCGTGGGATAATGAGCTGGGATGTGGCTAGACAAGCTCGATGGTGTGGGCGGCGAAGCTAACAATGATGCATGCTACGTGAGGGCCAAATCGTTGGGGGGATTTCGAGCATGTGAAGTGCTTCGTTGTAGGCCCTCGACACTCAGGCTTGCTTAGGCGGACTCGTTGCGCAGCGCGATCGAAGACACGATCGTCGGCCGTTAGCAACGAGCGAGCCACACGGCCAGCCTGGGCACCCCTGCTGCCAAGGCCTCATCAAGGGGAAAAACGTGGGCAACGAAGTGAGAATAATCGTGGGATAATGAGGTGGGATGTGGCTAGACAAGCTCGATGGTGTGGGCGACGAAGCTAACGATGATGCATGCTACGTGAGGGCCAAATCGTTGGGGGGATTTCGAGCATGCGAAGTGCTTCATCGCAGGCCCTCAAGGCGGCAGACGTGGGGTTGCATCTCGACGCTCAGGCTTGCCTAGGCGAACTCGTTGTGCAGCGTGATCGGCGACACGATCGTCGGCCGTTTGCAACGAGGGAGCCACACAGCCAGCTTGGGCACCCCTGTTGCCATGGCCACATCGGTGAGAAAAATGTGGGCAAAGAAGCGAGAGTAATCGTGGGATAATGAGCTGGGATGTGGCTCGACAAGCTCGATGGTGTGGGGGGCGAAAGTAAACGATGATACATGCTACGTGAAGGCCAAATTATTGGGGGCATTTCGAGCATACGAAGTGCTTCATCGTAGGCCCTCGAGGCGGCAGACGTGGGGTTGGATCTCGACGCTCAGGCTTGCCTAGGCGGACTCGTTGCGTAGCGCGATCGACGACACCATCGTCAGCCGTGAGCAACGAGCGAGCCACACGGCCAGCCCTGGGCACCCCTGCTGCCAAGGCCTCATCGGTGGGAAAAATGTGGGCTAACGAAGCGAGAATATCGTAAGATAATGAGCTGGGATGTGGCTAGACAAGCTCGATGTTTGTGGGCGGCAAAGCAACCATGATACATTGCTACGTGAGGGCCAAATTGTGGGGGGGATTTCGAGCATGCAGAGTGCTTCATCGCAGGCCCTCGAGGTGGCAGACGTGGGGTTGGATCTCGACGCTCATGCTTGCCTAGTTTGGACTCGTTGGGCAAGCGTGATCGAAGGCACCATTGTCGACTTTTAGCAACGAGAGAGCCACACGGCCAACCCTGGTCACCCCTACGCCAAGGCCTCATCGATGGGAAAAACGTGGGCAACGAAGCGAGAATAATCGTGGGATAATGAGCTGGGATGTGGCTAGACAAGCTCGATGGTGTGGGCGGCGAAGCTAACAATGATGCATGCTACGTGAGGGCCAAATCGTTGGGGGGATTTCGAGCATGTGAAGTGCTTCGTTGTAGGCCCTCGACACTCAGGCTTGCCTAGCCAGACTCATTGGGCAGCGTGATCGACGACACTATCGTCGGCTGTTAGCAACGAGCGAGCCACATGGCAAGCCTGGTCACCCTTACTGCCAAGGCCTCATGGTGGGAAAAACGTCGGCAACAAAGCGAGAATAATCATGGGATAATGAGCTGAGATGTGGCTAGACAAGCTCGATGGTGTGGGCGGCGAAGCTAACGATGATGCATGCTACGTGAGGGCCAAATCGTTGGGGGAATTTCGAGCATGCGAAGTGCTTCATCGCAGGCCCTCGAGGCGGCAGACGTGGGGTTGGATCTCGACGCTCAAGCTTGCCTAGGCGAACTCGTTGTGCAGCGCGATCGACACACGATCGTCGGCCGTTAGCAACGAGCGAGCCACACAGCCAGCTTGGGCACCCCTGTTGCCATGGCCTCATCGGTGGGAAAAATGTGGGCAAAGAAGCGAGAGTAATCTTGGGATAATGAGCTGGGATGTGGCTAGACAAGCTCGATGGTGTGGGGGGCAAAAGTAAACGATGATGCATGCTACGTGAAGGCCAAATTATTGGGGGGATTTCGAGCATACGAAGTGCTTCATCGTAGGCCCTCGAGGCAGCAGACGTGGGGTTTGATCACGACGCTCAGGCTTGCCTAAGCAGACTCGTTGCGTAGCGTGATCGACGACACCATCGTCAGCCGTGAGCAACGAGCGAGCCACACGGCCAGCCTGGGCACCCCTGCTGCCAAGGCCTCATCGGTGGGAAAAATGTGGGCAACGAAGAGAGAATAATCGTAAGATAATGAGCTGGGATGTGGCTAGACAAGCTCGATGTTGTGGGCGGCAAAGCAAACCATGATACATGCTACGTGAGGGCCAAATTGTTGGGGGGATTTCGAGCATGCAGAGTGCTTCATCGCAGGCCCTCGAGGTGGCAGACGTGGGGTTGGATCTCGACGCTCATGCTTGCCTAGTTGGACTCGTTGGGCAGCGTGATCGAAGGCACCATTGTCGACTTTTAGCAACGAGAGAGCCACACGGCCAGCCTGGTCACCCCTACGACCAAGGCCTCATCGGTGGGAAAAACGTGGGCAACGAAGCGAGAATAATCGTGGGATAATGAGCTGGGATGTGGCTAGACAAGCTCGATGGTGTGGGCGACGAAGCTAACGATGATGCATGCTACGCGAGGGCCAAATCGTTGGGGGGATTTCGAGCAGGAGGAGTGCTTCTTCGCAGGCCCTTGAGGTAGCAGACGTGGGGTTGGATCTCGACGCTCAGGCTTGCCTAGGCGGACTCGTTGCGCAGCGCGATCGAAGACACGATCGTCGGCCGTTAGCAACGAGCGAGCCACACGGCCAGCCTGGGCACCCCTGCTGCCAAGGCCTCATCAAGGGGAAAAACGTGGGCAACGAAGTGAGAATAATCGTGGGATAATGAGGTGGGATGTGGCTAGACAAGCTCGATGGTGTGGGCGACGAAGCTAACGATGATGCATGCTACGTGAGGGCCAAATCGTTGGGGGGATTTCGAGCATGCGAAGTGCTTCATCGCAGGCCCTCGAGGCGGCGGACGTGGGGTTGGATCTCGATGCTCAGGCTTGCCTAGGTGAACTCATTGTGCAGCGTGATCGACGACACTATCGTCGGCCGTTAGCAACGAGCGAGCCACACAGCCAGCTTGGGCACCCCTGTTGCCATGGCCACATCGGTGGGAAAAATGTGGGCAAAGAAGCGAGAGTAATCGTGGGATAATGAGCTAAGATGTGGCTAGACAAGCTCGATGGTGTGGGGGGCGAAAGTAAACGATGATGCATGCTACGTGAAGGCCAAATTATTGGGGGGATTTCGAGCATACGAAGTGCTTCATCGTAGGCCCTCGAGGCGGCAGACGTGGGGTTGGATCTCGACGCTAAGGCTTGCCTAGGCAGACTCGTTGCGTAGCGCGATCGACGACACCATCGTCAGCCGTGAGCAACGAGCGAGCCACACGGCCAGCCTGGGCACCCCTGCTGCCAAGGCCTCATCGGTGGGAAAAACGTGGGCAACGAAGCGAGAATAATCGTAAGATAATGAGCTGAGATGTTGCTAGACAAGCTCGATGTTGTGGGCGGCAAAGCAAACCATGATACATGCTACGTGAGGGCCAAATTGTTGGGGGGATTTCGAGCACGCAGAGTGCTTCATCGCAGGCCCTCGAGGCGGCAGACGTGGGGTTGGATCTCGACGCTCATGCTTGCCTAGTTGGACTCGTTGGGCAGCATGATCGACGGCACTATCGTCGACTTTTAGCAACGAGCGAGCCACACGGCCAGCCTGGTCACCCCTACTACCAAGGCCTCATCGGTGGGAAAAACGTCGGCAACGAAGCGAGAATAATCATGGGATAATGAGTTGGTATGTAGCTAGACAAGCTCGATGGTGTGGGCGACGAAGCTAACGATGATGCATGCTACGCGAGGGCCAAATCGTTCGGGGGATTTCGAGCATGAGGAGTGCTTCTTCGCAGGCCCTTGAGGCGGCAGACGTGGGGTTGGATCTCGACGCTCAGGCTTGCCTAGGCGGACTCGTTGCGCAGCGCGATCGAAGACACGATCGTTGGCCGTTAGCAACGAGCGAGCCACACGGCCAGCCTGGGAACCCTTGCTGCCAAGGCCTCATCAAGGGGAAAAACGTGGGCAACGAAGTGAGAATAATCGTTGGATAATGAGCTGGGATGTGGCTACACATGCTCGATGGTGTGGGCAGCGAAGCTAACGATGATGCATGCTACGCGAGGGCCAAATCGTTGGGGGGATTTCGAGCATGAGGAGTGATTCTTCGCAGGCCCTTGAGGCGTCAGACGTGGGGTTGGATCTCGACGCTCAGGCTTGCCTAGGCGGACTCGTTGCACAGCGCGATTGAAGACACGAACGTCGGCCGTTAGCAACGAGCGAGCCACACGGCCAGCCTGGGCGCTCCTGCTGCCAAGGCCTCATCGGTGGGAAAAACGTGGGCAATGAAGCAAGAATAATCGTGGGATAATGAGTTGGGATGTGGCTTGATAAGCTTAATGGTGTAGGGGGCGAAGCTAACGATGATGAATGCTACGTGAAGGCCAAATTATTGGGGGGATTTCGAGCTTGCGAAGTGCTTCATCGTAGGCCCTCGAGGCGGCAGATGTGGGGTTGGATCTCGACGCTCAGGCTTACCTAGGCAGACTCGTTGCGCAGCGCGATCGACGACACGATCTTCAGCCGTTAGCAACGAGCGAGCCACACAGCCTGCCTGGGCACCCCTG
The DNA here is from genome assembly GCA_021397835.1 of Moringa oleifera. Lineage (NCBI taxonomy): Eukaryota > Viridiplantae > Streptophyta > Magnoliopsida > Brassicales > Moringaceae > Moringa > Moringa oleifera. The sequence goes on from JAJFZO010000124.1 coordinate 35,305, forward strand.
CTACCAAGGCCTCATCGGTGGGAAAAACGTGGGCAACAAAGCGAGAATAATCGTAAGGTAATGAGCTGGGATGTGGCTAGACAAGCTCGATGTTGTAGGCGACGAAGCAAACCATGATACATGCTACGTAAGGGCCAAGTTGTAGGGGGGATTTCGAGCATGCGGAGTGCTTCATCGCAGGCCCTCGAGGCGGCAGGCGTGGGGTTGGATCTCGACGCTCATGCTTGCCTAAGTGGACGCGTTGGGCAGCGTGATCGAGGACACTCTCGTCGGCTGTTAGCAGTGAGCGAGCCACACGGCCAGCCTGGGTACCCCTGCTGCCAAGGCCTCATCGGTGGGAAAAACGTGGGCAACGAAGCAAGAATAATCGTGGGATAATGAGTTGAGATGTGGCTAGACAAGCTCAATGGTGTAGGGGGCGAAGCTAACGATGATGCATACTACGTGAAGGCCAAATTATTGGGGGGATTTCGAGCATGTGAAGTGTTTCATCGTAGGCCCTCGAGCTGGTAGATGTGGGGTTGGATCTCGACGCTCAGGCTTGCCTAGGCAGACTCGTTACACAGCGCGATCGACGACACGATCTTCAGCCGTAAGCAACGAGCAAGCCACACGGCCAGCCTGGGCACCCCTGCTGCCAAGGCCTCATCGGTGGGAAAAAGGTCGGCAACAAAGCAAGAATAATCGTGGGATAATGAGTTGGGATGTGGCTAGACAAGCTCAATGGTGGAGGGGGCGAAGTTAACGATGATGCATGCTACGTGAAGGCCAAATTATTGGGGGGATTCCGAGCATGCGAAGTGTTTCATCGTAGGCCCTCGAGCCGGCAGATGTGGGGTTGGATCTCGACGCTCAGGCTTGCCTAGGCAGACTCGTTGCACAGCGCAATCGACGACACGATCTTCAGCCATTAGCAACGAGCGAGCCACACGGCCAGCTTGGGCACCCCTGCTGCCAAGGTCTCATCGGTGGGAAAAATGTCAGCAACAAAGCAAGAATAATCGTGGGATAATGAGTTGGGATGTGGCTAGACAAGCTCAATGGTGGAGAGGGCGAAGCTAACGCTGATGCATGCTACGTGAAGGCCAAATTATTGGGGGGATTTCGAGCATGCGAAGTGTTTCATCGTAGGCCCTCGAGGCGGCAGATGTGAGGTTGGATCTCGACGCTCAGGCTTGCCTAGGTAGACTCGTTACGCAGCGCGATCGACGACACGATCTTCAGCCGTTAGCAACGAGTGAGCCACACGGCCAGCCTGGGCACCCCTGCTTCCAAGGCCTCATCGGTGGGAAAAACGTGGGCAACGAAGCAAGAATAATCGTGGGATAATGATTTGAGATGTGGCTAGATAAGCTCAATGGTGTAGGGGGCGAAGCTAACGATGATGCATACTACGTGAAGGCCAAATTATTGGGGGGATTTCGAGCATGCGAAGTGTTTCATCGTAGGCCCTCGAGCTGGCAGATGTGGGGTTGGATCTCGACGCTCAGGCTTGCCTAGGCAGACTCGTTACACAGCGCGATCGACAACACGATCTTCAGCCGTAAGCAACGAGCAAACCACACGGCCAGCCTGGGCACCCCTGCTTCCAAGGCCTCATCGGTGGGAAAAACGTGGGCAACAAAGCAAGAATAATCGTAAGATAATGAGCTGGGATGTGGCTAGACAAGCTCGGTGTTGTGGGCGACGAAGCAAACCATGATACATGCTACGTAAGGGCCAAATTGTTGAGGGGATTTCGAGCATGTGGAGTGCTTCATCGCAGGCCCTCGAGGCGGCAGACGTGGGGTTGGATCTCGACGCTCATGCTTGCCTAGGTCGACTCATTGGGCAGCGTGATCGAAGACACTATCGTCGGCTGTTAGCAACGAGCGAACCACACGGCCAGCCTGGGCACCCCTGCTGCCAAGGCCTCATCGGTGGGAAAAACGTGGGCAACGAAGCAAGAATAATCGTGGGATAATGAGTTGGGATGTGGCTAGACAAGCTCAATGGTGTAAGGGGCGAAGCTAACGATGATGCATGCTACGTGAAGGCCAAATTATTGGGGGGATTTCTAGTATGCGAAGTGTCTCATCGTAGGCCCTCGAGGCGGCAGATGTGGGGTTGGATCTCGACGGTCAGGCTTACCTAGGCGGACTCGTTATGCAACGTGATCGACGACACGATCTTCAGCCGTTAGCAACGAGCGAGCCATACGGCCAGCCTGGGAACCACTGCTGCCAAGGCCTCATCGGTGAGAAAAATGTGGGTAATAAAGCGAGAATAATCGTAAGATAATGAGCTAAGATGTGGCTACACAAGCTCGATGTTGTGGGCGACGAAGCAAACTATGATACATGCTGCGTAAGGGCCAAATTATTGAGGGGATTTCGAGCTTGCGAAGTGCTTCATCGTAGGCCCTCGAGGCGGCACACGTGGGGTTGGATCTCGATGCTCATGCTTGCCTAGGTGGACTCGTTGGGCAGCACGATCGACGACACTATCGTCGGCTGTTAGCAACGAGCGAGCCACACGGCCAGCCTAGGCACCCCTACTGCCAAGGCCTCATCAAGGGGAAAAACGTGGGCAACGAAGTGAGAATAATCGTGGGATAATGAGCTGGGATGTGGCTAGACATGCTCGATGGTGTGGGCGGCGAAGCTAACAATGATGCATGCTACGCGAGGGCCAAATCGTTGGGGGGATTTGGAGCTTGAGGAGTGCTTCTTCGCAGGCCCTTGAGGCGGCAGACTCGTTGCGCAGTGCGATCGAAGACACGATCGTCGGTCGTTAGCAACGAGCAAGCCACACGACCAGCCTGGGCACCCCTACTGCCAAGGCCTCATCAAGGGGAAAAATGTGGGCAACGAAGCGAGAATAATCATGGGATAATGAGCTGGGATGTGGCTAGACATGCTCGATGGTGTGGGCGGCGAAGCTAACGATGATGCATGCTACGCGAGGGCCAAATCGTTGGGGGGATTTGGAGCATGAGGAGAGCTTCTTCGTAGGCCCTTAAGGCGACAGACGTGGGGTTGGATCTCGACGCTCAGGCTTTCCTAGGCAGACTCGTTGCGCAGTGCGATCGAAGACACGATCGTGGGCCGTTAGCAACGAGAGAGCCACACGGCCAGCCTGGGCACCCCTGCTGCCAAGGCCTCATCGGTGGGATAAATGTGAGCAACAAAGCGAGAATAATCGTAAGATAATGAGCTAGGATGTGGCTAGACAAGCTCGGTGTTGTGGGCGGCGAAGAAATCCATGATACATGCTACGTGAGGGCCAAATTATTGGGGGGATTTTGAGCATGCGGAGTGCTTCAACGTAGGACCTCGAGGCGGCACACGTGAGGTTGGATCTCGACGCTCATGCTTGCCTAGGTGGACTCGTTGGGCAGCGTGATCGACGACACTATCGTCGGCTGTTAGCAACAAGCGAGCCACACTGTTAGCCTGGGCACCCCTGCTGCCAAGGCCTCATCGGTGGGAAAAATGTGGGCAACGAAGCGAGAATAATCGTGGGATAATGAGTTGGGATGTGGCTAGACAAGCTCAATGGTGTAGGGGGCGAAGCTAACGATGATGCATGCTACGTGAAGGCCAAATTATTGGGGGGATTTCGAGCATGCGAAATGCTTCAACGCAGGCCCTTGAGGCTTCAGACGTGGGGTATGATCTCAACGCTCAAGATTGCCTAGGCGGACTCGTTGCGCAGCGTGATCGACGACACTATCGTCGGTTGTTAGCAACAAGCGAGCCACACTGTTAGCCTGGGCACCCCTGCTGCCAAGGCCTCATCGGTGGGAAAAATGTGGGCAACGAAGCGAGAATAATCGTGGGATAATGAGTTGGGATGTGGCTAGACAAGCTCAATGGTGTAGGGGGCGAAGCTAACGATGATGCATGCTACGTGAAGGCCAAATTATTGGGGGGATTTCGAGCATGCGAAATGCTTCAACGCAGGCCCTCGAGGCTTCAGACGTGGGGTTGGATCTCAACGATCAAGATTGCCTAGGCGGACTCGTTGCGCAGCGCGATGGACAACACGATTGTCAGCCATTACCATTGAGCGAGCCACACGGCCAGCCTGGGCACCCCCGCTGCCATGGCCTCATCAGTGGAAAAAACTTGGGCAATGATGTGAGAATAAGCGTAGGATAATGAGCTTGGATGTGGCTAGACAAGCTCGATGTTGTGGGCGGCGAAAGTAAACGATGATGCATGCTACGTGAAGGCCAAATTATTGCGGGAATTTTCAGCATGCGTAGTGCTTCATCATAGGCCCTCGAGGCAGCAGACGTGGGGTTGGATCTAGACGCTCAAGCTTGCCTAGGCGTACTCGTTGCGTAGCGCGATCGAAGACACGATCGTCGGGCGTTAGCAACGAGCGAGCTACACGGCCAGCCTGGGCACCCCGGTTGCCAAGGCCTCATCGGTGGGAAAAACATGGGCAACGAAGCAAGAATAATCGTGGGATAATGAGTTGAGACGTGGCTACACAAGCTCGATGTTGTGGGCGGCGAAGCAAACCATGATACATGCTGCGTGAGGGCTAAATTATTGGGGGGATTTCGAGCATGCGAAGTGCTTTATCGTAGGCCCTCGAGGTGGCACATGTGGGGTTGGATCTCGAAGCTCATGCTTGCCTAGGTGGACTCGTTGGGCAGTACGATCGACGACACTATCGTCGGCTGTTAGCAACGAGCGAGCCACACGGCCAGCCTGGGCACCCCTACTGCCAAGGCCTCATCAAGGGAAAAAACGTGGGCAACGAAGTGAGAATAATCGTGGGATAATGAGCTGGGATGTGGCTAGACATGCTCGATGGTGTGGGCGGCGAAGCTAACGATGATGCATGCTACGCGAGGGCCAAATCGTTGGGGGGATTTGGAGCTTGAGGAGTGCTTCTTCGCAGGCCCTTGAGGCGGCAGACTCGTTGCGCAGTGCGATCGAAGACACGATCGTCGGTCGTTAGCAACGAGCAAGCCACACGGCCAGCCTGGGCACCCCTGCTGCCAAGGCCTCATCGGTGGGAAAAATGTGGGCAACAAAGCGAGAATAATCGTAAGATCATGAGCTGGGATGTGGCTAGACAACCTCGATGTTGTGGGCGGCGAAGAAAACCATGATACATGCTACGTGAGCACCAAATTGTTGGGAGAATTTCGAGCATGTGGAGTGCTTCATCGCAGGCCCTCGAGGCGGCAGATGTGGGGTTGGATCTCGACGCTCATGCTTGCCTAGGTGGACTCGTTGGGCAGCGTGATCGACCACACTAACGTCGGCTGTTAGCAACGAGCGAGCCACACGGTTAGCTTGGGCACCCCTGCTACCAAGGCCTCATCGGTGGGAAAAACGTGGGCAACGAAGTGAGAATAATCATGGGATAATGAGCTGGGATGTGGCTAGACAAGCTCGATGGTGTAGGCGGCGAAGCTAACGATGATGCATGCTACATGAAGGGTAAATTATTGGGGGGATTCCGAGCATGCGAAATGCTTCAACGCAGGCCCTCGAGGCTTCAGACGTGGGGTTGGATCTCGATGCTCAGGATTTCCTAGGCGGACTCGTTGCGCAGCGCGATCGACAACACGATCATCGACCATTACCATCGAGCGAGCCACACGGCCAACCTGGGCACCCCCGCTGCCAAGGCCTCATCAGTGGAAAAAACTTGGGCAATGAAGTGAGAATAAGCGTAGGATAATAAGCTGGGATGTGGCTAGACAAGCTCGATGTTGTGGGCGGCAAAAGTAAATGATGATGCATGCTACGTGAAGGCCAAATTAATGGGGGGATTTTCAGCATGCGAAGTGCTTCATCGTAGGCCCTCGAGGCGGCAGACGTGGGGTTGGATCTAGACGCTCAGGCTTGCCTAGGCGGACTCGTTGCGTAGCGTGATCGACGACATGATCGTCGACCATTAGCAACGAGCGAGCCACACGGCCAGCCTGGGCACCCCTGCTGCCAAGGCCTCATCGGTGGGAATAACATGGGCAACAAAGTGAGAATAATTGTAGGATAATAAGCTGGGATGTGGCTAGACAATCTCGATGTTGTGGGCGGCGAAGCAAACCACGATTCATGCTATGTGTGGGCCAAATTGTTGGGGATTTCGAGCATGCAAAGTGCTTGATCGCAGGCCCTCGAGGCGGCAGACATGTGGTTGGATCTCGACGCTCAGGCTTGCCTAGGTGGACTCGTTGGGCAGCGTGGTCGACGACTGCATCGTCGACTGTTAGCAACGAGCGAGCCACACGGCAAGCCTAGGCACCCCTACTGCCAAGGCCTCATCGGTGGGAAAAACGTAGGCAACAAAGCGAGAATAATCGTGAGATAATGAGTTGGGATGTGGCTAGACAAGCTCGATGGTGTGGGCGACGAAGCTAACGATGATGCATGCTACGTGAGGGCCAATTCGTTGGGGGGATTTCGAGTATGCGGAGTACTTCATCGTAGGCCCTCGAGGCGACAGACATGGGGTTGGATCTCGACGCTCAGTCTTGCCTAGGCGGACTCGTTGCGCAGCGCGATCGACGACGCAATCGTCGGCTGTTAGCAACGAGCGAGCCACATGGCCAACCCGGGCACCCCTGTTGCCAAGGCCTCATCGATGGGAAAAACATGGGCAACAAAGCGAGAATAATCGTGGGATAATGAGCTGGGATGTGGCTAGACAAGCTCGATGGTGTGGGTGGCGAAGCTAGCGATGATGCATGCTATGTGAAGGCCAAATCATTGGGGGGATTTTCAGCATGCGAAGTGCTTCATCTGAGGCCCTCGTGGTGACAGACGTGGGGTTGGATCTAGACACTCAGGCTTGCCTAGGCGGACTCATTGTGCAGCGCGATCGACGACACAATCGTCGGCCGTTAACAACGAGCGAGCCACATGGCCAGCCCGGGCACCCTTGTTGCCAAGGCCCTATTGGTGGGAAAAACATGGGCAACAAAGCGAGAATAATCGTGGGATGATGAGCAGGGATGTGGCTAGACAAGCTCGATGGTGTGGGAGGCGAAGCTAACGATGATGCATGCTACGTGAGGGCCAAATCGTTGGGGGGATTTCGAGCATGCAGAGTGCTTCGTCGTAGGCCCTCGAGGCAGCAGACGTTGGGTTGGATCTCGACGCTTAGGCTTGCCTTGGCGGACTAGTTGCGCAGCACGATCGACGACACGATCATCGGCCGTTAGCAACGAGCGAGCCACACGGCAAGCCTGGGCACCCCTACTGCCAAGGCCTCATCGGTGGGAAAAACGTGGGCAACGAAGCGAGAATAATCGTGGGATAATGAGCTGCGATGTGGCTAGACAAGCCCGATGTTATGGGCGGTGAAGCAATCCATGATTCATGCTATGTGAGGGCCAAATTGTTGGGGGGATTTCGAGCATGCGGAGTGCTTCATCACAGGCCCTCGAGGCGACAAACGTGGGGCTGGATCTCGACACTCAGGCTTGCCTAGGTGGACTCATTGTGCAGCATGATCATCGACAATATTGTCGGCTGTTAGCAAAGAGCGAGCCATACGGCCAGCCTGGGCACCCCTACTGCCAAGGCCTCATCGGTGGGAAAAACGTCGGCAACCAAGCGAGAATAATCGTGGGATAATGAGCTGGGATGTGGCTAGACAAGCTCGATGGTGTGGGCGGCGAAGCTAACGATAATGCATGCTACATGAAGGCTAAATTATTGGGGGGATTTCGATCATGCAAAGTGCTTCATCGCAGGCCCTCAAGGCTGCAGACGTGGGGTTGGATCTCGACGCTCAGGCTTGCCTAGGCGGACTCGTTGCGCAGCGCTATCGACGACACCATCGTCGGCCATTAGCAACGAGTGAGCCACACGACAGGCCTGGGCACCCCTGCTGCCAAGGCCTCATCGGTGGGAAAAACATGGGCAACGAAGTGGGAATAATCATAGGATAATGAGCTGGCATGTGGCTAGACAAGCTCGATGTTGTGGGCGGCGAAGCAAGCCATGATTCATGCTACGTGAGGGCTAAATTGTCAGGGGGATTTCGAGAATGCAGAGTGCTTCATCGCATGCCCTCGAGGTGGCAGACGTTGGGTTGGATCTTGATGCTCAGGCTTGCCTAGGTGGACTCGTTAGGCAGCGTGATCGACGACACTATCGTCGACTGTTAGCAACGAGCGAGCCACACGGGCAGCCTGGGCACTCCTGCTGCCAAGGCCTCATTGGTGGGAAAAACGTCGGCAACAAAGCGAGAATAATCGGGGGATAATGAGCTGGGATGTGGCTAGATAAGCTCGATGTTGTGGGCGGCGAAGTAAACCATGATTCATGCTACGTGATGGGCCAAATTGTTGGGGGGATTTCGAGCATGCGGAGTGCTTCATCACAGGCCCTCGAGGCGGTAGACGTGGGGTTGGATCTCGACGCTCAGGCCTGCCTAGGCGGACTAGTTGCGCAGCGCGATCGATGACACGATCGTCGGCCGTTAGCAACGAGCGAGCCATACGGCCAACCTGGGCACCCCTGCTGCCAAGGCCTCATTGGTGGGAAAAACGTCGGAAACGAAGCGAGAATAATCGTGGGATAATGAGCTGGGATGTGGTTAGACAAGCTCGATGTTATGGGCGGCAAAGCAAACCATGATTCATCCTACATGAGGGCAAAATTGTTGGGGGGATTTCGAGCATGCGAAGTGCTTCATCACATGCCCTCGAGGCGACAGGTTGGATCTCGACGAACAGGCTTGCCTAGGCGGACTCGTTGAGCAGCGCGATCGACGACAAGATCGTCGGCCGTTAGCAATGAGCAAGCCACACGGCCAGCCTGGGCACCCCTGCTGCCAAGGCCTCATCGGTGGGAAAAACGTCGGAAACGAAGCGAGAATAATCGTGGGATAATGAGCTGGGATGTGGCAAGACAAGCTCGATGTTGTGGGTGGCAATGCAAAACATGATTCATGCTACGTGAGGGCAAAATTGTTGGGGGGATTTCGACAATGCGGAGAGCTTCATCACATGCCCTCGAGGCGACAAACGTGGGTTGGATCTCGACGAACAGGCTTGCCTAGGCGGACTCGTTGCGCAGCTAGATCGACGACAAGATCGTCGGCCGTTAGCAACGAGCTAGCCACACGGCCAGCCTGGGCACCCCTGCGGCCAAGGCCTCATCGGTGGAAAAAACATGGGCAACGAAGTGAGAATAATCATAGGATAATGATCTGGGATGTGGCTAGACATGCTCGATGTTGTGGGTGGCAATGCAAAACATGATTCATGCTACGTGAGGGCAAAATTGTTTGGGAGATTTCGACAATGCGTAGAGCTTCATCACATGCCCTCGAGGCGACAAACGTGGGTTGGATCTCGACGAACAGGCTTACCTAGGCGGACTCGTTGCGCAGCTAGATCGACGACAAGATCGTCGGCCGTTAGCAACGAGCTAGCCACACGGCCAGCCTGGGCACCCCTGCGGCCAAGGCCTCATCGGTGGAAAAAACATGGGCAACGAAGTGAGAATAATCATAGGATAATGAGCTAGGATGTGGCTAGACATGCTCGATGTTGTGGGCGGCAAAGAAAACCATGATTCATGCTAAGTGAGGGCCAAATTGTTGGGGGGATTTCGAGCATGCGGAGTGCTTCATCACAGGCCCTCGAGGCGACAGACGTGGGGTTGGATCTCGACGCTTAGGCTTGCTTAGGCGGACTCGTTGCGCAGCGCGATCGACGACACGATTGTCGGCCATTAGCAACGAGCGAGCCATATGGCCAGCCTAGCCACCCCTGCTGCCAAGGCCTTATCGGTGGGAAAAACATGGGCAACGAAGTGAGAATAATCGTAGGATAATGAGCTGGGATGTGGCTAGACATGCTCGATGTTGTGGGCGGTAAAGAAAATCATGATTCATGCTACGTGAGGGCCAAATTGTTGGGGGGATTTCGAGCATGCGGAGTGCTTCATCACAGGCCTTCGAGGCGGTAGACGTGGGGTTGGATCTCGACGCTCAGGCTTGCCTAGGCGGACTAGTTGCGCAGCGCGATCGATGACACGATCGTCGGCCGTTAGCAACGAGCGAGCCACACGGCCAACCTGGGCACCCCTACTGCCAAGGCCTCATCGGTGGGAAAAACGTCGGAAACAAAGCGAGAATAATCGTGGGATAATGAGCTGCGATGTGGTTAGACAAGCTCGATGTTGTGGGCGGCAAAGCAAACCATGATTCATCCTACGTGAGGGCAAAATTGTTGGGGGGATTTCGAGCATGCGAAGTGCTTCATCACATGCCCTCGAGGCGACAGGTTGGATCTTGACGCTTAGGCTTGCCTAGGAGGACTCGTTGCGCAGCGCGATCGACGACAAGATCGTCGGCCGTTAGCAATGTGCGAGCCACACAGCCAGCCTGTGCACTCCTGCTGCCAAGGCCTCATCGGTGGGAAAAACATAGGCAACGTAATGAGAATAATCGTAGGATAATGAGCTGGGATGTGGCTAGACAAGCTCGATGTTGTGGGCGGCGAAGCAAACCATGATTCATGCGACGTGAGGGCCAAATTGTTGGGGGGATTTCGTGGATGCGGAGTGCTTCATCACAGGCCCTCGAGGCGGCAGACATGGGGTTGGATCTCGACGCTCAGGCTTGCCTAGGTGGACTCGTTGGGCAGCGTGATCGACGACACTATCCTCGACTGTTAGTAACGAGCGAGCCACACCGGTAGCCTGGGCACCCCTGCGGCCAAGGCCTCATTGGTGGGAAAAACGTGGGCAATGAAGCGAGAATAATCGTGGGATAATGAGATGGGATGTGGCTAGGCAGGCTCGATTTTGTGGGCGGCGAAGCAAACCATGATTCATGCTATGTGATGGCCAAATTGTTTGGGGGATTTCTAGTATGCGGAGTGCTTCATCACAGGCCCTCGAGGCGACAGACGTGGGGTTGGATCTCGACGCTCAGGCTTGCCTTGGCGGACTTGTTGTGCAGCGCGATCGACGACACGATCGTCGGACATTAGCAACGAGCGGGCCACATGGCCAGCCTGGGCACCCCAGCTGCCAAGGCCTCATCGGTGGGAAAAGCATGGGCAATGAAGTGAGAATAATCGTAGGGTAATGAGCTGGGATGTGGCTAGACAAGCTCGATGTTGTGGGCGGCGAAGCAAACCATGATTCATGCTACGTGAGGGCCAAATTATTGGGGGGATTTCGAGCATGCGGAGTGCTTCATCGCAGGCCCTCGAGGCGGCAGACATGGGGTTGGATCTCGACGCTCAGGCAGGCCTAGGTGGACTCGTTGGGCAGCGTGATCGACGACACTATCGTCGACTGTTAGCAACGAGCGAGCCACACCGGTAGCCTGGGCACCCCTGCGGCCAAGGCCTCATTGGTGGGAAAAACGTGGGCAACGAAGCGAGAATAATCGTGGGATAATGAGCTGGGATGTGGCTAGGCAAGCTCGATGTTGTGGGCAACGAAGCAAACCATGATTCATGCTATGTGAGGGCCAAATTGTTGGTGGGATTTCGAGCATGCGGAGTGCTTCATCGCAGGCCCTCGTGGCGGCAGACGTGGGGTTGGATCTCGATGCTCAGGCTTGGCTAGGTGGACTCGTTAGACAGCGTGATCGACGACACTATTCTTCGACTGTTAGCCACGAGCGAGCCTCATGGGCAGCCTGGGCACTCCTGCTGCCAAGGCCTCATTGGTGGGAAAAATGTCGGCAACAAAGCGAGAATAATCGTGGGATAATGAGCTGGGATGTGGCTAGACAAGCTCGATGTTGTGGGCGGCGAAGCAAACCATGATTCATGCTATGTGAGGGCCAAATTGTTTGGGGGATTTCTAGTATGCGGAGTGCTTCATCACAGGCCCTCGAGGCGACAGATGTGGGGTTGGATCTCGACGCTCAGGCTTGCCTAGGCGGACTTGTTGTGCAACGCGATCGACGACACGATCGTCAGACATTAGCAACGAGCGGGCCACATGGCCAGCTTGGGCACCACCCCTGCTGCCAAGGCCTCATCAGTGGGAAAAGCATGGGCAACAAAGTGAGAATAATCGTAGGGTAATGAGCTGGGATATGGGTAGACAAGCTCGATGTTGTGGGCGGCGAAGAAAACCATGATTCATGCTACGTGAGGGCCAAATTATTGGGGGGATTTCGAGCATGCGGAGTGCTTCATCGAAGGCCCTCGAGGCGGCAGACGTGGGGTTAGATCTCGACGCTCAGGCTTGCCTAGGTGGACTCATTGGGCAGCGTGATCAACGACACTATCGCCGACTGTTAGCAACGAGCGAGCCACACGGCAAGCCTGGGCACCGCTACTGCCAAGGACTCATCGGTGGGAAAAACATCGGCAACGAAGCGAGAATAATCGTGGGACAATGAGCTGGGATATGGCTAGACAAGCTGAATGGTGTGGGCGACGAAGCTAACGATGATGCAAGCTACGTGAGGGCCAATTCGTTGGGGGCATTTCGAGCATGCGGAGTGCTTCGTCGTAGGCTTTCGAGTCAGCATACTTTGGGTTGGATCTTGACGCTCAGGCTTGCCTAGGTGGACTAGTTGCGCAGCGCGATCGATGACACAATCGTAGGCCGTTAGCAATGAGCGAGCCACACGGCCAGCCTGGGCACCCCTTCTGCTAAGGCCTCATCGGTGGGAAAAACATGGGCAACGAAGTGAGAATAATCATGGGATAATAAGCTGGGATGTGGCTAGACAAGCTCGATGTTGTGGGCAGCAATGCAAAACATGATTCATGCTACGTGAGATCAAAATTGTTGGGGGGATTTTGAGCATGCGAAGTGCTTCATCGTAGGCCCTCGAGGCGGCAGACGTGGTGTTGGTTCTCGATGCTCAGGCTTGCCTAGGCAGCCTAGTTGCACAGCGCGATCGATGACATGATCGTCGATCGTTAGCAACGAGCGAGCCACACGGCCAGCCTGGGCACCCCTACTGCCAAGGCCTCATCGGTGGGAAAAACATCGGCAACGAAGTGAGAATAATCATGGGATAATGAGCTGGGATGTGGCTAGACAAGCTCGATGTTGTGGGCGGCAAAGCAAACCATGATTCATGCTACGTGAGGGCCAAATTGTTAGGGGGATTTCGAGCATGCAAAGTGCTTCATCGCATGTCCTCGAGGTGACAAACGTGGGGTTGGATCTCGACGCTCAGGCTTGCCTAGGCGGACTCGTTGCGCAGCGCGATCGACGACAAGTTCGTCGGCCCTTAGCAACGAGCGAGCCACACGGCCAGCCTGGCACCCCTGCTGCCAAGGCCTCATCGGTGGGAAAAACAAGGGAAACGAAGTGAGAATAATCGTAGGATAATGAGCTGGGATGTGGCTAGACAAGCTCGATGTTGTAGGCGGCAAAGCAAATCATGATTCATGCTATGTAAGGGCCAAATTGTTGGTGGGATTTCGAGCATGCGGAGTGCTTCATCGCAGGCCCTCGTGGCGACAGACGTGGGGTTGGATCTCGATGCTCAGGCTTGCCTAGGTGGACTCGTTAGACAGCGTAATCGACGACACTATTCTTCGACTGTTAGCCACGAGCGAGCCACATGGGCAGCCTGGGCACTCCTGCTGCCAAGGCCTCATTGGTGGGAAAAATGTCGGCAACAAAGCGAGAATAATCGTGGGATAATGAGCTGGGATGTGGCTAGACAAGCTCGATGTTTTGGGCGGCGAAGCAAACCATGATTCATGCTACGTGAGGGCCAAATTGTTTGGGGGATTTCGAGCATGCGGAGTGCTTCATCACAGGCCCTCGAGGCGACAGACGTGGGGTTGGATCTCGACGCTCAGGCTTGCCTAGGCAAACTCGTTGCGCAGCGCCATCGATGACATGATCGTCGGCCATTAGAACCGAGCGAGCCACACGGCCAGCCTGGGCACCCCTACTGCCAAGGCCTCATCGGTGGGAAAAACATGGCAACGAAGTGGGAATAATCATAGGATAATGAGCTGGAATGTTGCAAGACAAGCTCGATGTTGTGGGCGACGAAACAAACCATGATTCATGCTACGTGAAGGCCAAATTATTAGGGGGATTTCGAGCATGCAGAGTGCTTCATCGCAGGCCCTCGAGGCGGCAGACATGGGGTTGGATCTCGATGCTCAAGCTTGCCTAGGTGGACTCGTTAGGCAGCGTGATCGACGACTCTATTCTTAGACTGTTAGCAATGAGTGAGTCACACGGGCAGCCTGGGCACTCCTGCCGCCAAGGCCTCATTGGTGGGAAAAACGTCGACAACAAAACGAGAATAATTGGGGGATAATGAGCTGGGATATGGCTAGAGAAGCTCGATGTTGTGGGCGGCGAAGCAAACCATGATTCATGCTATATGAAGGCCAAATTATTTAGGGGATTTCGAGCATGCGGAGTGCTTCATCACTGGCCCTCGAGGCGACAAACGTGGGGTTGGATCTCGACGGTCAGGCTTGCCTAGGCGGACTCGTTGCGCGGCGCGATTGACGACAAGATCGTCGGTCGTTAGCAGCGAGCGAGCCACACGGCCAGCTTAGGCACCCCTGCTGCCAAGGCCTCATCGGTGGCAAAAATATGGGAAACGAAGTGAGAATAATCGTAGGATAATGAGCTGGCATGTGGCTAGACAAGCTCGATATTGTGGGCGACGAAGCAAAAAATGATTCATGCTACGTGAAGGAAAAATTGTTGGGGGGATTTCGAGCATGCGGGGTGCTTCATCATAGAACCTCGAGGCGGCAGACATGGGGTTGGATCTCGACGCTCAGGCTTGCCTAGGTGGACTCGTTAGGTAGCGTGATCGACGACACTATCGTCGATTGTTAGCAACGAGCGAGCCACACCGGCAGCTTGGGCACCCCTGCGGCCAAGGCCTCATTGGTGGGAAAAACGTCGGCAACGAACCGAGAATAATCGTGGGATAATGAGCTGGGATGTGGCTAGACAAGCTCGATGTTTTGGGCGGCGAAGCAAACCATGTTTCATGCGACGTGAGGGCCAAATTGTTAGGGGGATTTCGAGCATGCAGAGTGCTTCATCGCAGGCCCTCGAGGCGGCAGACATGGGTTTGGATCTCGATGCTCAGGCTCGCCAAGGTGGACTCGTTAGGCAGCGTGATCGGCGACACTATTCTTCGACTGTTAGCAATGAGTGAGCCACACGGGCAGCCTGGGCACTCCTGCTACCAAGGCCTCATTGGTAGGAAAAACGTCGGTAACAAAGCGAGAATAATCAGGGGATAATGAGCTGGGATATGGCTAGAGAAGCTCGATGTTGTGGGCGGCGAAGCAAACCATGATTCATGCTACGTGACGGCCAAATTGTTTGGGGGATTTCAAGCATGCGGAGTGCTTCATCACTGGCCCTCGAGGTGACAGACGTGGGGTTGGATCTCGACGCTCAGGCTTGCCTAGGCGGACACGTTGCGTAGCGCGATCGATGACACGATGGTCGGCCATTAGCAGCGAGCGAGCCACACGGCCAGCCTGGGCACCCCTACGGCCAAGGCCTCATCTGTGGGAAAAACATGGCAACGAAGTGGGAACAATCGTAGGATAATGAGCTGGTATGTTGCTGGACAAGCTCGATGTTGTGGGAGACGAAGCAAACCATGATTCATGCTACGTGAGGGCCCAATTGTTAGGGGGATTTTGAGCATGCAGAGTGCTTCATCGCAGGCCCTCGAGGCGGCAGACGTGGGGTTGGATCTCGATGCTCAGACTTGCCTAGGTGGACTCGTTAGGCAGCGTGATCGATGACACTATTCTTCGACTGTTAGCAACAAGCGAGCCACACGGGTAGCCTGGGCACTACGGCTGCCAAGGCCTCATCGGTGGGAAAAACATGGCAACGAAGTGGGAATAATCGTAGGATAATGAGCTGGGATGTGGCTAGACAAGCTCGATGTTGTGGGCGGCGAAGCAAACCATGATTCATGCTACGTGAGGGCCAAATTGTTAGGGGGATTTCGAGCATGCAGAGTACTTCATCGCAGGCCCTCGAGGCGGCAGACATGGGGTTGGATCTCGATGCTCAGGCTCGCCTAGGTGGACTCGTTAGGCAGCGTGATCGACGACACTATTCTTCGACTGTTAGCAACAAGCGAGCCACACGGGCAGCCTGGGCACTCCTGCTACCAAGGCCTCATTGGTAGGAAAAACATCGGTAACAAAGCGAGAATAATCAGGGGATAATGAGCTGGGATATGGCTAGAGAAGCTCGATGTTGTGGGCGGCGAAGCAAACCATGATTCATGCTACGTGAGGGCCAAATTGTTTGGGGGATTTCGAGCATGCGGAGTGCTTCATCACTGGCCCTCGAGGTGACAGACGTGGGGTTGGATCTCGACGCTCAGGCTTGCCTAGGCAGACTCGTTGCGCACCGCGATCGATGACATGATCGTCGGCCATGAGAACCGAGCGAGCCACACGGCCAGCCTGTGCACCCCTACTGCCAAGGCCTCATCAGTGGGAAAAACATGGCAACGAAGTGGGAATAATCGTAGGATAATGAGCTAGAATGTTGCAAGATAAGCTCGATGTTGTGGGCGACGAAGCAAACCATGATTCATGCTACGTGAGGGCCAAATTGTTAGGGGGATTTCGAGCATGCAGAGTGCTTCATCGCAAGCCCTCGACGCGGCAGACATGGGGTTGGATCTCGACGCTCAGGCTTGCCTAGGCGGACTCGTTGCGCAGCGCGATCTACGACACGATCGTCGGCCATTAGCAACGAGCGAGCCACACGGCCAGCCTGGGCACCCCTGCTGCCAAGGCCTCCTCGGTGGGAAAAACATGGGCAACGAAGCGAGAATAATAGTAGGATAATGAGCTGGGATGTGGTTAGACAAGCTCGATGGTGTGGGGGGCGAAAGTAAACGATGATGCATGGTACGTGAAGGCCAAATTGTTGGGCGGATTTCGAGCAAGCGAAGTGCTTCATCGTAGGCCCTCGAGGCGGCAGACGTGGTGTTGGATCTCGATGCGCAGGCTTGCCTAGGAGGACTAGTTGCGCGGCGCGATCGATGACACGATCGTCAGCCGTTAGCAATGAGCGAGCCACACGGCCAGCCTGGGCACCCCTGCTGCCAAGGCCTCATCGGTGGGAAAAACGTCGGCAACGAAGCGAGAATAATCGTGGGATAATGAGCTGGGATGTGGCTAGACAAGCTCGATGTTGTGGGCGGCAAAGCAAACCATTATTCATGCTACGTGAGGGCAAAATTGTTGGGGGGATTTCCAGCATGTGGAGTGCTTCATCACATGCCCTGGAGGCGACAGACGTGGGGTTGGATCTCGACGCTCAGGCTTGCCTAGGCGAACTCGTTTCGCAGTGCAATCGATGAGAAGATTGTCGGCCGTTACCAACGAGCGAGCCACACGGCCAGCCTGGGCACCCCTGCTGCCAAGGCCTCATCGGTGGAAAAAACATAGGCAACGTAGTGAGAATAATGGTAGGATAATGAGCTGGGATGTGGCTAGACAAGATCGATGTTGTGGGCGGTGAAGCAAACAATGATTCATGCTACGCGATGGCCAAATTGTTAGGGGGATTTTGAGCATGCAGAGTGCTTCATCGCAGGCCCACGAGGCGGTAGACGTGGGGTTGGATCTCGATGCTCATGCTTGCCTAGGCGAACTCGTTGCGCAGCGCGATCGACGACATGATCGTCGGCCGTTAGCAACGAGCGAGCCACACTGCCAGCCTGGGCAACCCTGCTGCCAAGGCCTCATTGGTGGGAAAAACATGGGCAAAAAAGCGAGAATAATAGTGGGATAATGAGCTGGGATGTGGTTAGACAAGCTCGATGGTGTGGGGGGCGAAAGTAAATGATGATGCATGGTACGTGAAGGCCAAATTATTGGGGGGATTTCGAGTAAGCGAAGTGCTTCATCGTAGGCCCTCGAGGCGGCAGACGTGGTGTTGGATCTCAATGCTCAGGCTTGCCTAGGCGGACTAGTTGCGCGGCGCGATCGATGACACGATCGTCAGCCGTTAGCAATGAGCGAGCCACACGGCCAGCCTAGGCACCCCTGCTGCCAAGGCCTCATCGGTGGGAAAAACGTCGACAGCGAAGCGAGAATAATCATGGGATAATGAGCTGGGATGTGGGTAGAGAAGCTCGATGTTGTGGGCGGCAAAGCAAACCATTATTCATGCTACGTGATGGCAAAATTGTTGGGGGGATTTCGAGCATGTGGAGTGCTTCATCACGTGCCCTAGAGGCGACAGACGTGGGGTTGGATCTCGACGGTCAGGCTTGCCTAGGCGGACTCGTTGCGCAGCGCGATTGACGACAAGATCGTCGGCCGTTAGCAGCGAGCGAGCCACACAGCCAGCTTGGGCACCCCTGCTGCCAAGGCCTCATCGGTGGCAAAAATATGGGAAACGAAGTGAGAATAATCGTAGGATAATGAGCTGGCATGTGGCTAGACAAGCTCGATATTGTGGGCGGCGAAGCAAAAAATGATTCATGCTACGTGAAGGCAAAATTGTTGGGGGGATTTCGAGCATGCGGAGTGCTTCATCATAGAACCTCGAGGCGGCAGACATGGGGTTGGATCTCGACGCTCAGGCTTGCCTAGGTGGACTCGTTGGGTAGCGTGATCGACGACACTATCGTCGATTGTTAGCAACGAGCGAGCCACACCGGCAGCTTGGGCACCCCTGCGGCCAAGGCCTCATTGGTGGGAAAAACGTCGGCAACGAACCGAGAATAATCGTGGGATAATGAGCTGGGATGTGGCTAGACAAGCTCGATGTTGTGGGCGGTGAAGCAAACCATGATTCATGCTACGTGAGGGCCAAATTGTTAGGGGGATTTCGAGCATGCAGAGTGCTTCATCGCAGGCCCTCGAGGCGGCAGACATGGGGTTGGATCTCGATGCTCAGGCTCGCCAAGGTGGACTCGTTAGGCAGCGTGATCGGCGACTCTATTCTTCAACTGTTAGCAATGAGCGAGCCACACGGGCAGCCTGGGCACTCCTGCTACCAAGGCCTCATTGGTAGGAAAAAGGTCGGTAACAAAGCGAGAATAGTCAGGGGATAATGAGCTGGGATATGGCTAGAGAAGCTCGATGTTGTGGGCGGCGAAGCAAACCATGATTCATGCTACGTGAGGGCCAAATTGTTTGGGGGATTTCGAGCATGCGGAGTGCTTCATCACTGGCCCTCGAGGTGACAGACGTGGGGTTGGATCTCGACGCTCAGGCTTGCCTAGGCAGACACGTTGCGTAGCGCGATCGATGACACGATCGTCGGCCATTAGCAGCGAGCGAGCCACACGGCCAGCCTGGGCACCCCTACGGCCAAGGCCTCATCGGTGGGAAAAACATGGCAACGAAGTGGGAACAATCGTAGGATAATGAGCTGGTATGTTGCTAGACAAGCTCGATGTTGTGGGAGGCGAAGCAAACCATGATTCATGCTACGTGAGGGCTCAATTGTTAGGGGCATTTCGAGCATCCAGAGTGCGTCATCGCAGGCCCTCGAGGCGGCAGACGTGGGGTTGGATCTCGATGCTCAGACTTGCCTAGGTGGACTCGTTAGGCAGCGTGATCGATGACACTATTCTTCGACTGTTAGCAACAAGCGAGCCACACGGGTAGCCTGGGCACTCCGGCTGCCAAGGCCTCATCGGTGGGAAAAACATGGCAACGAAGTGGGAATAATCGTAGGATAATGAGCAGGGATGTGGCTAGACAAGCTCGATGTTGTGGGCGGCGAAGCAAACCATGATTCATGCTACGTGAGGGCCAATTTGTTAGGGGGATTTCGAGCATGCAGAGTGCTTCATCGCAGGCCCTCGAGGCGGCAGACATGGGGTTGGATCTCGATGCTCAGGCTCGCCAAGGTGGACTCGTTAGGCAGCGTGATCGGCGACACTATTCTTCGACTGTTAGCAATGAGTGAGCCACACGGGCAGCCTGGGCACTCCTGCTACCAAGGCCTCATTGGTAGGAAAAACGTCGGTAACAAAGCGAGAATAATCAGGGGATAATGAGCTGGGATATGGCTAGAGAAGCTCGATGTTGTGGGCGGCGAAGCAAACCATGATTCATGCTACGTGAGGGCCAAATTGTTTGGGGGATTTCGAGCATGCGGAGTGCTTCATCACTGGCCCTCGAGGTGACAGACGTGGGGTTGGATCTCGACGCTCAGGCTTGCCTAGGCGGACACGTTGCGTAGCGCGATCGATGACACGATCGTCGGCCATTAGCAGCGAGCGAGCCACACGGCCAGCCTGGGCACCCCTACGGCCAAGGCCTCATCGGTGGGAAAAACATGGCAACGAAGTGGGAACAATCGTAGGATAATGAGCTGGTATGTTGCTAGACAAGCTCGATGTTGTGGGAGGCGAAGCAAACCATGATTCATGCTACGTGAGGGCCCAATTGTTAGGGGGATTTCGAGCATGCAGAGTGCTTCATCGCAGGCCCTCGAGGCGGCAGACGTGGGGTTGGATCTCGATGCTCAGACTTGCCTAGGTGGACTCGTTAGGCAGCGTGATCGATGACACTATTCTTCGACTGTTAGCAACAAGCGAGCCACACGGGTAGCCTGGGCACTCCGGCTGCCAAGGCCTCATCGGTGGGAAAAACATGGCAACGAAGTGGGAATAATCGTAGGATAATGAGCAGGGATGTGGCTAGACAAGCTCGATGTTGTGGGCGGCGAAGCAAACCATGATTCATGCTACGTGAGGGCCAATTTGTTAGGGGGATTTCGAGCATGCAGAGTGCTTCATCGCAGGCCCTCGAGGCGGCAGACATGGGGTTGGATCTCGATGCTCAGGCTCGCCAAGGTGGACTCGTTAGGCAGCGTGATCGGCGACTCTATTCTTCACTGTTAGCAATGAGCGAGCCACACGGGCAGCCTGGGCACTCCTGCTACCAAGGCCTCATTGGTAGGAAAAACGTCGGTAACAAAGCGAGAATAATCAGGGGATAATGAGCTGGGATATGGCTAGAGAAGCTCGATGTTGTGGGCGGCGAAGCAAACCATGATTCATGCTACGTGAGGGCCAAATTGTTTGGGGGATTTCGAGCATGCGGAGTGCTTCATCACTGGCCCTCGAGGTGACAGACGTGGGGTTGGATCTCGACGCTCAGGCTTGCCTAGGCGGACACGTTGCGTAGCGCGATCGATGACATGATCGTCGGCCATTAGCAGCGAGCGAGCCACACGGCCAGCCTGGGCACCCCTACGGCCAAGGCCTCATCGGTGGGAAAAACATGGCAACGAAGTGGGAACAATCGTAGGATAATGAGCTGGTACGTTGCTAGACAAGCTCGATGTTGTGGGAGGCGAAGCAAACCATGATTCATGCTACGTGAGGGCCCAATTGTTAGGGGGATTTCGAGCATGCAGAGTGCTTCATCGCAGGCCCTCGAGGCGGCAGACGTGGGGTTGGATCTCGATGCTCAGACTTGCCTAGGTGGACTCGTTAGGCAACGTGATCGATGACACTATTCTTCGACTGTTAACAACAAGCGAGCCACACGGGTAGCCTGGGCACTCCGGCTGCCAAGGCCTCATCAGTGGGAAAAACACGGCAACGAAGTGGGAATAATCGTAGGATAATGAGCTGGGATGTGGCTAGACAAGCTCGATGTTGTTGGCGGCGAAGCAAACCATGATTCATGCTATATGAGGGCCAAATTGTTAGGGGGATTTCGAGCATGCAGAGTACTTCATCGCAGGCCCTCGAGGCGGCAGACATGGGGTTGGATCTCGATGCTCAGGCTCGCCTAGGTGGACTCGTTAGGCAGCGTGATCGACGACACTATTCTTCGACTGTTAGCAACAAGCGAGCCACACGGGCAGCCTGGGCACTCCTGCTACCAAGGCCTCATTGGTAGGAAAAACATCAGTAACAAAGCGAGAATAATCGGGGGATAATGAGCTGGGATATGGCTAGAGAAGCTCGATGTTGTGGGCGGCGAAGCAAACCATGATTCATGCTACGTGAGGGCCAAATTGTTTGGGGGATTTCGAGCATTCGGAGTGCTTCATCACTGGCCCTCGAGGCGACAGACGTGCGGTTGGATCTTGATGTTCAGGCTTGCCTAGGCGGATTCGTTGCGCAGCGCGATCGACAAGACGATCGTTGGCCATTAGCAACGAGCGAGCCACATGGCCGGCCTGGGCACCCTTGCGGCCAAGGCCTCATCGGTAGGATAAACATGGCAACGAAGTGGGAATAATCGTAGGATAATGAGCTGGGATGTGGCTAGACAAGCTCGATGTTGTGGGCGGCGAAGCAAACCATGATTCATGCTACGTGAGGGCCAAATTGTTTGGGGGATTTTGAACATGCGGAGTGCTTCATCACTTGCCCTCGAGGTGACAAACGTGGGGTTGCATCTCGACGCTCAGGCTTGCCTAGGCGGACTCGTTGCGCAGCGCGATCTACGACACAATCGTCGGCCATTAGCAACGAGCGAGCCACACGGCCAGCCTGGGCACCCCTGCTGCCAAGGCCTCATCGGTGGGAAAAACATTGGCAACGAAGCGAGAATAATAGTGGGATAATGAGCTGGGATGTGGCTAGACAAGCTCGATAGTGTGGGGGGCGAAAGTAAACGATGATGCATGCTACGTGAGGGCCAAATTGTTTGGGGGATTTCGAGCATGTGGAGTGCTTCATCACAGGCCCTCGAGGCGACAGACGTGGGGTTGGATCTCGACGCTCAGGCTTGCCTAGGTGGACTCGTTGGGAAGCGTGATCGACGACACCATTATCGACTGTTAGCAACGAGCGAGCCACACCGACAGACTGGGCACCCTTGTGGCCAAGGCCTCATTGGTGGGAAGAACGTGGGCAACGAAGCGAGAATAATCGTGGGATAATGAGCTGGGATGTGGCTAGACAAGCTCGATGTTGTGGGCGGCGAAGCAAACTATGATTCATGCCATGTGAGGGCCAAATTGTTTGGGGGATTTCGAGTATGCGGAGTGCTTCATCACAGGCCCTCGAGGCGACAGACGTGGGGTTGGATCTCGACGCTCAGGCTTGCCTAGGCGGACTCGTTGCGCAACGTGATCGACGACACAATCGTCGGCCATTAGCAACGAATGAGCCACATGGCCAGCTTGGGCACCCCTGCTGCCAAGGCCTCATCGGTGGGAAAAACATGGCAACGAAGTGGGAATAATCGTAGGATAATGAGCTGGGATGTGGCTAGACAAGCTCGATGGTGTGGGGGGCGAAAGTAAACGATGATGCATGCTACGTGAGGGCCAAATTGTTTGGGGGATTTCGAGTATGCGGAGTGCTTCATCACAGGCCCTCGAGGTGACAGACGTGGGGTTGGATCTCGACGCTCAGGCTTGCCTAGGCGGACTCGTTGCGCAGCGTGATCGACGACACAATCGTCGGCCATTAGCAACGAGCGAGCCACATGGCCAGCTTGGGTACCCCTGCTGCCAAGTCCTCATCGGTGGGAAAAACATGGCAACGAAGTGGGAATAATTGTAGGATAATGAGCTGGGATGTGGCTAGACAAGCTCGATGTTGTGGGCGGCGAAGCAAACCATGATTCATGCTACGTGAGGGCCAAATTGTTAGGGGGATTTCGAGCATGTAGAGTGCTTCATCGCAGGCCCTCGAGGCGGCAGACGTGGGGTTGGATCTCGATGCTAAGGCTTGCCTAGGTGAACTCGTTAGGCAGCGTGATCGACGACACTATTCTTCGACTGTTAGCAACGAGTGAGCCACACGGGCAGCCTGGGCACTCCTGCTTCCAAGGCCTCATTGGTGGGAAAAACGTCGGCAACAAAGCAAGAATAATCGGGGGATAATGAGCTGGGATGTGGCTAGAGAAGCTCGATGTTGTGGGCGGCGAAGCAAACCATGATTCATGCTACGTGAGGGCCAAATTGTTTGGGGGATTTCGAGCATGCGGAGTGCTTTATCACTTGCCCTCGAGGTGACAGACGTGGGGTTGCATCTCGACGCTCAGGCTTTCCTAGGCGGACTTGTTACGCAGCGCGATCGATGACACGATCGTCGGCCATTAGCAATGAGCGAGCCACACGGCCAGTCTGGGCACCCCTGCCGCCAAGGCATCATCGGTGGGAAAAACATGGGCAATGAAGCGAGAATAATAGTGGAATAATGAGCTGGGATGTGGCTAGACAAGCTCGATGGTGTTGGGGGCGAAAGTAAACGATGATGCATGCTACGTGAAGGCCAAATTATTGGGGGGATTACGAGCATGCGAAGTGCTTTATCGTAGGCCCTCGAGGCGCAGACGTGGTGTTGGATCTCGACGCTCAGGCTTGCCTAGGCGGACTAGTTGTGCAGCGCGATCGATGACACGATCGTCTGTCGTTAGCAACGAGCGAGCCACACGGCCAGCCTAGGCACCCCTGCTGCTAAGGTCTCATCGTGGGAAAAACGTCGGCAACGAAGCGAGAATAATCGTGGGATAATGAGCTGGGATGTGGCTAGACAAGCTCGATGGTGTGGGGGGCGAAAGTAAATGATGATGCATGCTACGTGGGGGCCAAATTGTTTGAGGGATTTCGAGTATGCGGAGTGCTTCATCACAGGCCCTCGAGGCGACAGACGTGGGGTTGGATCTCGACGCTCAGGCTTGCCTAGGCGGACTCATTGCGCAGCGTGATCGACGACACAATCGTCGGCCATTAGCAACGAGCGAGCCACATGGCCAGCGTGGGCACCCCTGCTGCCAAGGCCTCATCGGTGGGAAAAACATGGCAACGAAGTGGGAATAATCGTAGGATAATGAGCTGGGATGTGGCTAGACAAGCTCGATGTTGTGGGCGGCGAAGCAAACCATGATTCATGCTACGTGAGGGCCAAATTGTATGGGGGATTTCGAGCATGTGGAGTGCTTCATCACAGGCCCTCGAGGCGACAGACGTGGGGTTGGATCTCGACGCTCAGGCTTGCCTAGGCGAACTCGTTGCGCAACGTGATCGACGACACAATCGTCGGCCATTAGCAACGAACGAGCCACATGGCCAGCTTGGGCACCCCTGCTGCCAAGGCCTCATCGGTGGGAAAAACATGGCAACGAAGTGGGAATAATCGTAGGATAATGAGCTGGGATGTGGCTAGACAAGCTCGATGTTGTGGGCGGCGAAGCAAACCATGATTCATGGTACGTGAGGGCCAAATTGTTAGGGGGATTTCGAGCATGTAGAGTGCTTCATCGCAAGCCCTCGAGGCGGAAGACGTGGGGTTGGATCTCGATGCTAAGGCTTGGCTAGGTGAACTCGTTAGGCAGCGTGATCGACGACACTATTCTTCGATTGTTAGCAAAGAGCGAGCCACACGGGCAGCCTGGGCACTCCTTCTTCCAAGGCCTCATTGGTGGGAAAAACGTCGGCAACAAAGCGAGAATAATCAGGGGATAATGAGCAGGGATGTGGCTAGAGAAGCTCGATGTTGTGGGCGGCAAAGCAAAACATGATTCATGCTACGTGAGGGCCAAATTGTTTGGGGGATTTCGAGCAAGCGGAGTGCTTTATCACTTGCCCTCGAGGTGACAGACGTGGGGTTGCATCTCGACGCTCAGGCTTGCCTAGGCGGACTCGTTACGCAGCACGATCGATGACACGATCGTCGGCCATTAGCAATGAGCGAGCCACACGGCCAGTCTGGGCACCCCTGCTGCCAAGGCATCATCGGTGGGAAAAACATGGGCAATGAAGCGAGAATAATAGTGGGATAATGAGCTGGGATGTGGCTAGACAAGCTCGATGGTGTGGGGGGCGAAAGTAAACGATGATGCATGCTACGTGAAGGCCAAATTATTGGGGGGATTACGAGCATGCGAAGTGCTTCATTGTAGGCCCTTGAGGCGCAGACGTGGTGTTGGATCTCGACGCTCAGGCTTGCCTAGGCGGACTAGTTGTGCAGCGCGATCGATGACACGATCGTCGGTCGTTAGCAACGAGCGAGCCACACGGCCAGCCTAGGCACCCCTGCTGCTAAGGTCTCATCGTGGGAAAAACGTCGGCAACGAAGCGAGAATAATCGTGGGATAATGAGCTGGGATGTGGCTAGACAAGCTCGATGGTGTGAGGGGCGAAAGTAAACGATGATGCATGCTACGTGAGGGCCAAATTGTTTGGGGGATTTCGAGTATGCGGAGTGCTTCATCACAGGCCCTCGAGGCGACAGACGTGGGGTTGGATCTCGACGCTCAGGCTTGCCTAGGCGGACTCGTTGCGCAGCGCGATCGACGACACGATCGTCGGCCATTAGCAACGAGCGAGCCACACGGCCAGCCTGGGCACCCCTGCTGCCAAGGCCTCATCGGTGGGAAAAACATTGGTAACGAAGCGAGAATAATAGTGGGATAATGAGCTGGGATGTGGCTAGACAAGCTCGATGGGGTGGGGGGCGAAAGTAAACGATGATGCATGCTACGTGAGGGCCAAATTGTTAGGGGGATTTCGAGTATGCGGAGTGCTTCATCACAGGCCCTCGAGGTGACAGACGTGGGGTTGGATCTCGACGCTCAGGCTTGCCTAGGCGGACTCGTTGCGCAGCGTGATCGACGACACAATCGTCGGCCATTAGCAACGAGCGAGCCACATGGCCAGCTTGGGCACCCCTGCTGCCAAGGCCTCATCGGTGGGAAAAACATGGCAACGAAGTGGGAATAATCGTAGGATAATGAGCTGGGATGTGGCTAGACAAGCTCGATGTTGTGGGCAGCGAAGCAAACCATGATTCATGCTACGTGAGGGCCAAATTGTTAGGGGGATTTCGAGCATGCAGAGTGCTTCATCGCAGGCCCACGAGGCGGCAGACGTGGGGTTGGATCTCGACGCTCAGGCTTGCCTAGGCGAACTCGTTGCGCAGCGCGATCGACGACACGATCGTCGGCCGTTAGCAACGAGTGAGCCACACGGCCAGCCTGGGCAACCCTGCTGCCAAGGCCTCATCGGTGGGAAAAACATGGGCAACGAAGCGAGAATAATAGTAGGATAATGAGCTGGGATGTGGTTAGACAAGCTCGATGGTGTGGGGGGCGAAAGTAAACGATGATGCATGGTACGTGAAGGCCAAATTGTTGGGCGGATTTCGAGCAAGCGAAGTGCTTCATCGTAGGCCCTCGAGGCGGCAGACGTGGTGTTGGATCTCGATGCTCAGGCTTACCTAGGAGGACTAGTTGCGCGGCGCGATCGATGACACGATCGTCAGCCGTTAGCAATGAGTGAGCCACACGGCTAGCCTGGGCACCCCTGCTGCCAAGGCCTCATCGGTGGGAAAAACGTCGGCAACGAAGCGAGAATAATCGTGGGATAATGAGCTGGGATGTGGCTAGACAAGCTCGATGTTGTGGGTGGCAAAGCAAACCATTATTCATGCTACGTGAGGGCAAAATTGTTGGGGGGATTTCCAGCATGTGGAGTGCTTCATCACATGCCCTGGAGGCGACAGACGTGGGGTTGGATCTCGACGCTCAGGCTTGCCTAGGCGGACTCGTTTCGCAGTGCGATCGATGACAAGATTGTCGGCCGTTACCAACGAGCGAGCCACACGGCCAGCCTGAGCACCCCTGCTGCCAAGGCCTCATCGGTGGAAAAAACATAGGCAACGTAGTGAGAATAATCGTAGGATAATGAGCTGGGATGTGGCTAGACAAGATCGATGTTGTGGGCGGTGAAGCAAACAATGATTCATGCTACGCGAGGGCCAAATTGTTAGGGGGATTTTGAGCATGCAGAGTGCTTCATCGCAGGCCCACGAGGCGGTAGACGTGGGGTTGGATCTTGACGCTCATGCTTGCCTAGGCGAAGTCGTAGCGCAGCGCGATCGACGACATGATCGTCGGCCGTTAGCAACGAGCGAGCCACACTGCCAGCCTGGGCAACCCTGCTGCCAAGGCCTCATTGGTGGGAAAAACATGGTCAAAAAAGCGAGAATAATAGTGGGATAATGAGCTGGGATGTGGTTAGACAAGCTCGATGGTGTGGGGGGCGAAAGTAAATGATGATGCATGGTACGTGAAGGCCAAATTATTGGGGGGATTTCGAGTAAGCGAAGTGCTTCATCGTAGGCCCTCGAGGCGGCAGACGTGGTGTTGGATCTCGACGCTCAGGCTTGCCTAGGCGGACTAGTTGTGCAGCGCGATCGATGACACGATCGTCGGTCGTTAGCAACGGGCGAGCCACACGGCCAGCCTAGGCACCCCTGCTGCTAAGGTCTCATCGTGGGAAAAACGTCGGCAACGAAGCGAGAATAATCGTGGGATAATGAGCTGGGATGTGGCTAGACAAGCTCGATGGTGTGGGGGGCGAAAGTAAACGATGATGCATGCTACGTGAGGGCCAAATTGTTTGGGGGATTTCGAGTATGCGGAGTGCTTCATCACAGGCCCTCGAGGCGACAGACGTGGGGTTGGATCTCGACGCTCAGGCTTGCCTAGGCGGACTCGTTGCGCAGCGTGATCGACGACACAATCGTCGGCCATTAGCAACGAGCGAGCCACATGGCCAGCGTGGGCACCCCTGCTGCCAAGGCCTCATCGGTGGGAAAAACATGGCAACGAAGTGGGAATAATCGTAGGATAATGAGCTGGGATGTGGCTAGACAAGCTCGATGTTGTGGGCGGCGAAGCAAACCATGATTCATGCTACGTGAGGGCCAAATTGTATGGGGGATTTCGAGCATGTGGAGTGCTTCATCACAGGCCCTGGAGGCGACAGACGTGGGGTTGGATCTCGACGCTCAGGCTTGCCTAGGCGAACTCGTTGCGCAACGTGATCGACGACACAATCGTCGGCCATTAGCAACGAACGAGCCACATGGCCAGCTTGGGCACCCCTGCTGCCAAGGCCTCATCGGTGGGAAAAACATGGCAACGAAGTGGGAATAATCGTAGGATAATGAGCTGGGATGTGGCTAGACAAGCTCGATGTTGTGGGCGGCGAAGCAAACCATGATTCATGGTACGTGAGGGCCAAATTGTTAGGGGGATTTCGAGCATGTAGAGTGCTTCATCGCAAGCCCTCGAGGCGGAAGACGTGGGGTTGGATCTCGATGCTAAGGCTTGGCTAGGTGAACTCGTTAGGCAGCGTGATCGACGACACTATTCTTCGATTGTTAGCAAAGAGCGAGCCACACGGGCAGCCTGGGCACTCCTTCTTCCAAGGCCTCATTGGTGGGAAAAACGTCGGCAACAAAGCGAGAATAATCAGGGGATAATGAGCAGGGATGTGGCTAGAGAAGCTCGATGTTGTGGGCGGCAAAGCAAAACATGATTCATGCTACGTGAGGGCCAAATTGTTTGGGGGATTTCGAGCAAGCGGAGTGCTTTATCACTTGCCCTCGAGGTGACAGACGTGGGGTTGCATCTCGACGCTCAGGCTTGCCTAGGCGGACTCGTTACGCAGCACGATCGATGACACGATCGTCGGCCATTAGCAATGAGCGAGCCACACGGCCAGTCTGGGCACCCCTGCTGCCAAGGCATCATCGGTGGGAAAAACATGGGCAATGAAGCGAGAATAATAGTGGGATAATGAGCTGGGATGTGGCTAGACAAGCTCGATGGTGTGGGGGGCGAAAGTAAACGATGATGCATGCTACGTGAAGGCCAAATTATTGGGGGGATTACGAGCATGCGAAGTGCTTCATTGTAGGCCCTTGAGGCGCAGACGTGGTGTTGGATCTCGACGCTCAGGCTTGCCTAGGCGGACTAGTTGTGCAGCGCGATCGATGACACGATCGTCGGTCGTTAGCAACGAGCGAGCCACACGGCCAGCCTAGGCACCCCTGCTGCTAAGGTCTCATCGTGGGAAAAACGTCGGCAACGAAGCGAGAATAATCGTGGGATAATGAGCTGGGATGTGGCTAGACAAGCTCGATGGTGTGAGGGGCGAAAGTAAACGATGATGCATGCTACGTGAGGGCCAAATTGTTTGGGGGATTTCGAGTATGCGGAGTGCTTCATCACAGGCCCTCGAGGTGACAGACGTGGGGTTGGATCTCGACGCTCAGGCTTGCCTAGGCGGACTCGTTGCGCAGCGTGATCGACGACACAATCGTCGGCCATTAGCAACGAGCGAGCCACACGGCCAGCCTGGGCACCCCTGCTGCCAAGGCCTCATCGGTGGGAAAAACATTGGTAACGAAGCGAGAATAATAGTGGGATAATGAGCTGGGATGTGGCTAGACAAGCTCGATGGGGTGGGGGGCGAAAGTAAACGATGATGCATGCTACGTGAGGGCCAAATTGTTAGGGGGATTTCGAGTATGCGGAGTGCTTCATCACAGGCCCTCGAGGTGACAGACGTGGGGTTGGATCTCGACGCTCAGGCTTGCCTAGGCGGACTCGTTGCGCAGCGTGATCGACGACACAATCGTCGGCCATTAGCAACGAGCGAGCCACATGGCCAGCTTGGGCACCCCTGCTGCCAAGGCCTCATCGGTGGGAAAAACATGGCAACGAAGTGGGAATAATCGTAGGATAATGAGCTGGGATGTGGCTAGACAAGCTCGATGTTGTGGGCAGCGAAGCAAACCATGATTCATGCTACGTGAGGGCCAAATTGTTAGGGGGATTTCGAGCATGCAGAGTGCTTCATCGCAGGCCCACGAGGCGGCAGACGTGGGGTTGGATCTCGACGCTCAGGCTTGCCTAGGCGAACTCGTTGCGCAGCGCGATCGACGACACGATCGTCGGCCGTTAGCAACGAGTGAGCCACACGGCCAGCCTGGGCAACCCTGCTGCCAAGGCCTCATCGGTGGGAAAAACATGGGCAACGAAGCGAGAATAATAGTAGGATAATGAGCTGGGATGTGGTTAGACAAGCTCGATGGTGTGGGGGGCGAAAGTAAACGATGATGCATGGTACGTGAAGGCCAAATTGTTGGGCGGATTTCGAGCAAGCGAAGTGCTTCATCGTAGGCCCTCGAGGCGGCAGACGTGGTGTTGGATCTCGATGCTCAGGCTTACCTAGGAGGACTAGTTGCGCGGCGCGATCGATGACACGATCGTCAGCCGTTAGCAATGAGTGAGCCACACGGCCAGCCTGGGCACCCCTGCTGCCAAGGCCTCATCGGTGGAAAAAACATAGGCAACGTAGTGAGAATAATCGTAGGATAATGAGCTGGGATGTGGCTAGACAAGATCGATGTTGTGGGCGGTGAAGCAAACAATGATTCATGCTACGCTTGGGCCAAATTGTTAGGGGGATTTTGAGCATGCAGAGTGCTTCATCGCAGGCCCACGAGGCGGTAGACGTGGGGTTGGATCTTGACGCTCATGCTTGCCTAGGCGAACTCGTAGCGCAGCGCGATCGACGACATGATCGTCGGCCGTTAGCAACGAGCGAGCCACACTGCCAGCCTGGGCAACCCTGCTGCCAAGGCCTCATTGGTGGGAAAAACATGGGCAAAAAAGCGAGAATAATAGTGGGATAATGAGCTGGGATGTGGTTAGACAAGCTCGATGGTGTGGGGGGCGAAAGTAAATGATGATGCATGGTACGTGAAGGCCAAATTATTGGGGGGATTTCGAGTTAGCGAAGTACTTCATCGTAGGCCCTCGAGGCGGCAGACGTGGTGTTGGATCTCAATGCTCAGGCTTGCCTAGGCAGACTAGTTGCGCGGCGCGATCGATGACACGATCGTCAGCCGTTAGCAATGAGCGAGCCACACGGCCAGCCTGGGCACCCCTGCTGCCAAGGCCTCATCGGTGGGAAAAACGTCGACAACGAAGCGAGAATAATCATGGGATAATGAGCTGGGATGTGGGTAGAGAAGCTCGATGTTGTGGGCGGCAAAGCAAACCATTATGCATGCTACGTGATGGCAAAATTGTTGGGGGGATTTCGAGCATGTGGAGTGCTTCATCACGTGCCCTGGAGGCGACAGACGTGGGGTTGGATCTCGACGGTCAGGCTTGCCTAGGCGGACTCGTTGCGCGGCGTGATTGACGACAAGATCGTCGGCCGTTAGCAGCGAGCGAGCCACACGGCCAGCTTGGGCACCCCTACTGCCAAGGCCTCATCGGTGGCAAAAATATGGGAAACGAAGTGAGAATAATCGTAGGATAATGAGCTGGCATGTGGCTAGACAAGCTCGATATTGTGGGCGGCGAAGCAAAAAATGATTTATGCTACGTGAAGGCAAAATTGTTGGGGGGATTTCAAGCATGCGGAGTGCTTCATCATAGAACCTCGAGGGGGCAGACATGGGGTTGGATCTCGACGCTCAGGCTTGCCTAGGTGGACTCGTTGGGTAGCGTGATCGACGACACTATCGTCGACTGTTAGCAACGAGCGAGCCACACCGGCAGCTTGGGCACCCTTGCGGCCAAGGCCTCATTGGTGGGAAAAACGTCGGCAACGAACCGAGAATAATCGTGGGATAATGAGCTGGGATGTGGCTAGACAAGCTCGATGTTGTGGGCGGCGAAGCAAACCATGATTCATGCTACGTGAGGGCAAAATTGTTTGGGGAATTTTAAGCACGCGGAGTGCTTCATCACAGGCCCTCAAGGCGAGAGACGTGGGGTTGGATCTCGACGCTCAGGCTTGCCTAGGCGGACTCGTTGCGCAGCGCGATCGACGACACGATCGTCGGCCGTTAGCAACAAGTGAGCCACACGGCCAGCCTGGGCACCCCTACTACCAAGGCCTCATCGGTGGGAAAAACATGGGGAACGAAGCGAGAATAATAGTGGGATAATGAGCTGAGATGTGGCTAGACAAGCTCGATGGTGTAGGGGGCAAAAGTAAACGATGATGCATGCTACGTGAAGGCCAAATAATTGGGGGGATTTCGAGCATGCGAAGTGCTTCACCGTAGGCCCTCAAGGCGGCAGACGTGGTGTTGGATCTCGACGCTCAGGCTTGCCTAGGCGGACTAGTTGCGCAGCGCGATCGATGACACGATCGTCGACCGTTAGCAATGAGCGAGCCAGACGGCCAGCCTGGGCACCCCTGCTGCCAAGGCCTCATCGGTGGGAAAAACGTTGGCAACGAAGCGAGAATAATCGTGGGATAATGAGCTAGGATATGGCTAGACAAGCTCGATGTTGTAGGCGGCAAAGCAAACCATGATTCATGCTACGTGAGGGCAAAACTGTTGGGGGGATTTCAAGCATGCGGAGTGCTTCATCACATGCCCTCGAGGCGACAGACGTGGGGTTGGATCTCGACGCACAGGCTTGCCTAGGCGAACTCGTTGCACAGCGCGTTCGCCTAGGCAAGATTGTCTGCTGTTTGCAACGAGCGAGCCACACGGCCAGCCTTGGCACCCCTGCGGCCAAGGCCTCATTGGTGGGAAAAACTTCAGCAAGGAAGCGAGAATAATCGTGGGATAATGAGCTGGGATGTGGCTAGACAAGCTCGATGTTGTGGGCGGCGAAGCAAACCATGATACATGCCACGTGATGGCCAAATTGTTAGGGGGATTTCGAGCATGCAGAGTGCATCATCGCAGGCCCTCGAGGCTGCAGACGTGGGGTTGGATCTCGATGCTCAGGCTTGCCTAGGTGGACTCGTTAGGCAGCGTGATCGACGACACTATTCTTCGACTGTTAGCAACAAGCGAGCCATACGGCCAGCCTGGGTACTCCTGCTGCCCAGGCCTCATTGGTGGGAAAAACGTCAGCAACAAAACGAGAATAATCGGGGGATAATGAGCTTGGATGTGTCTAGACAAGCTCGATGTTGTGGGCGGCAAAGCAAACCATTATTCATGCTACGTGAGGGCAAAATTGTTCGGGGGATTTCGAGCATGTGGAGTGCTTCATCACATGCCCTGGAGGCGACTGACGTGGGGTTGGATCTCGACGCTCAGGCTTGCCAAGGCGGACTCGTTGCGCAGTGCGATTGACGACAAGATCGTCGGCCGTTAGCAACGAGCGAGCCACACGGCCAGCCTGGGCACCCCTGCTGCCAAGGCCTCATCGGTGGGAAAAATATAGGAAACGAAGTGAGAATAATCGTAGGATAATGAGCTGGGATGTGGTTAGACAAGCTCGATGTTGTGGGCGGCGAAGCAAACCATGATTCATGCTACGTGAGGGCCAAATTGTTGGGGGGACTTCGAGCATGCGGAGTGCTTCATCGCAGGCCTCGAGGCGGCAGACATGGGGTTGGATCTCGACGCTCAGGCTTGCCTAGGCGGACTCATTGGGCAGCGTGACCGATGACACTATCTTCGACTGTTAGCAACGAGCGAGCCACACGGCCAGCCTGGGCACCCCTGCTGCCAAGGCCTCATCGGTGGGAAAAACGTGGGCAACGATGAGAATAATCGTAGGATAATGAGCTGGGATGTGGCTAGACAAGCTCGATGTTGTGGGCGGCGAAGCAAACCATGATTCATGCTACGTGAGGGCCAAATTGTTGGGGGGACTTCGAGCATGCGGAGTGCTTCATCACAGAACCTCGAGGCGGCAGACATGGGGTTGGATCTCGACGCTCAGGCTTGCCTAGGTGGACTCATTGGGTAGCGTGATTGATGACACTATCGTCGACTGTTAGCAACGAGCGAGCCACACCGGCAGCTTGGGCACCCCTGCTGCCAAGGCCTCATTGGTGGGAAAAACGTCGGCAACGAAATGAGAATAATCGTGGGATAATGAGCTGGGACGTGGCTAGACAAGCTCGATGTTGTGGGCGGCGAAGCAAACCATGATTCATGCTACGTGAGGGCCAAATGGTTTGGGGGATTTCGAGCATGTGGAGTGCTTCATCACAGGCCCTCGAGGCGACAGACGTGGTGTTGGATCTCGACGCTCAGGCTTGCCTAGGCGGACTAGTTGCGTAGCGCGATGGACGACAAGATCGTCGGTTGTTAGCAACGAGCGAGCCACACGGCTAGCCTGGGCACCCCTGCTGCCAAGGCCTCATCGGTGGGAAAAATATGGGAAATGACGTGAGAATAATCGGGGGATAATGAGCTGGGATGTGGCTAGACAAGCTCGATGTTGTGGGCGGCGAAGCAAACCATGATTCATGCTACGTGAGGGCCAAATTGTTGGGGGCATTTCAAGCATGCGGAGTGATTCATCACAGAACCTCGAGGCGACAGACATGGGGTTGGATCTCGATGCTCAGGCTTGCCTAGGTGGACTCGTTGGGTAGCGTGATCAACGACACTATCATCGACTGTTAGCAACGAGCGAGCCACACCGGCAGCTTGGGCACCCTTGCGGCCAAGGCCTCATTGGTGGGAAAAACGTCGGCAACGAAGCAAGAATAATCGTGGGATAATGAGATGGAATGTGGCTAGACAAGCTCGATGTTGTGGGCAGCAAAGCAAACCATGATTCATGCTACGTGAGGGCCAAATTGTTTGGGGGATTTCGAGCATGTGGAGTGCATCATCACAGGCCCTCGAGGCGTCAGACGTGGGGTTGGATCTCGACGCTCAGGCTTGCCTAGGCGGACTCGTTGCGCAGCGTGGTCGACGACACAATCGTCGGCCATTAGCAACGAGCGAGCCACATGGCCAGCTTGGGCACCCCTGCTGCCAAGGCCTCATCAGTGGGAAAAACATGGGCAACGAAGTGAGAATAATCGTAGGATAATGAGCTGGGATGTGGGCAGACAAGCTCGATGGTGTCGGCGACGAAGCTAATGATGATGCATGCTACGTGAGCGCCAATTCGTTGGGGGGATTTCGAGCATGCGGAGTGCTTCGTCGTAGGCGCTCGAGGCAGCAGACGTTGGGTTGGATCTCGACGCTCAGGCTTGCGTAGGAACCCTTGCTGCCATGGCCTTATCGGTGGGAAAATGTAGGCAACGAAGCGAGAATAATAGTGGGATAATGAGCTGGGATGTGGCTAGGCAAGCTCGATGGTGTGGGGGGCGAAAGTAAACGATGATGCATGCCATGTGAAGGCCAAATTATTGGTGGGATTTTGAGCATGCGAAGTGCTTCATCGTAGGCCCTTGAGACGGCAGACGTGGTGTTGGATCTCGACGCTCAGGCTTGCCTAGGCGGCCTAGTTGCGCAGCGCGATCGATGACACGATCGTCGGTCGTTAGCAACGAGCGAGCCACACGGCCAGCCTGGGCACCCCTGCGGCCAAGGCCTCATCGGTGGGAAAAACGTGGGCAACGAGGCGAGAATAATCGTGGGATAATGAGCTGGGATGTGGCTGGACAAGCTCAATGTTGTGGGCGGCGAAGCAAACCATGATTCATGCTACGTGAGGGCCAAATTGTTGGGGGTATTTCGAGCATGCGGAGTGCTTCATCATAGGCCCTCGAGGCGGCAGACATAGGGTTGGATCTCGATGCTCAGGCTTGCCTAGGTGGACTCGTTGGGCAGCGTGATCGATGACACTATCGTCGACTTTTAGCAACGAGCGAGCCACACCGGCAGCCTGGGCACCCCTGTGGCTAAGGCCTCATTGGTGGGAAAAACTTCAGCAACGAAGCGAGAATAATCGTGCGATAATGAGCTGGGATGTTGCTAGACAAGCTCGATGTTGTGGGCGACGAAGCAAACCATGATTCATGCTACGTGAGGGCCAAATTGTTATGGGGATTTCGAGCATGCAAAGTGCTTCATCGCAGGCCCTCGAGGCAGCAGATGTGGGGTTGAAACTCGATGCTCAGGCTTGCCTAGGTGGACTCGTTAGGCAGCATGATCGATGACACTATTCTTCGACTGTTAGCAACGAGCGAGCCACACGGGCAGCCTTGGCACTCCTGCTGCCCAGGCCTCATTGGTGGGAAAAACGTCGGCAACAAAGTGAGAATAATCGGGGGATAATGAGCTTGGATGTGGCTAGACAAGCTCGATGTTGTGGGCGGCGAAGCAAACCATGATTCATGCTACATGGGGGCCAAATTGTTACAGGGATTTCGGACATTCGGAGTGCTTCATCACTGGCCCTCGAGGCGACAGACGTGGGGTTGGATCTTGATGCTCATGCTTTCCTAGGCGGACTCGTTGCACAGTGCGATCGACGACACGATCGTCGGCCATTAGCAACGAGTGAGCCACACGGCCAGCCTGGGCACCCCTGCTGCCAAGGCCTCATCGGTGGGAAAAACGTGGGCAACGAAGTGAGAATAATCGTAGGATAATGAGTTGGGATGTGGCTAGACAAGCTCGATGTTGTGGGCGGGGAAGCAAACTATGATTCATGCTACGTGGGGGCCAAATTGTTGGGGATTTCGAGCATGCAGAGTGCTTCATCGCAGGCCCTCGAGGCGGCAGACGTGGGGTTGGATCTCGATGCTAAGGCTTGCCTAGGTGAACTCGTTAGGCAGCGTGATCGACGACACTATTCTTCGACTGTTAGCAACGAGTGAGCCACACGGGCAGCCTGGGCACTCCTGCTGCCAAGGCCTCGTTGGTGGGAAAAACGTCAGCAACGAAGCGGGAATAATCGGGGGATAATGAGCTGGGATGTGGCTAGACAAGCTCGATGTTGTGGGCGGCGAAGCAAACCATGATTCATGCTATGTGAGGGCCAAATTGTTTGGGGGATTTCGAGCATGCGGAGTGCTTCATCACTGGTCCTCGAGGCGACAGACGTGGGGGGTTGGATCTCGACGCTCAGGCTTGCCTAGGCAAACTCGTTGCGCAGCGCGATCGATGACACGATCGTCGTCCGTTAGCAACGAGCGAGCCACACGGCCAGCCTGGGCACCCCTGCTGCCAAGGCCTCATCGATGGAAAAAACATGGGCAACGAAGCGAGAATAATAGTGGGATAATGAGCTGGGATGTGGCTAGACAAGCTCGATGGTGTGGCGGGCGAAAGTAAACGATGATGCATGCTACGTGAAGGCCAAATTATTGGGGGGATTTCGAGCATGCGAAGTGCTTCATCATAGGCCCTCGAGGCGGCAGATGTGGTGTTGGATCTCGACGCTTAGGCTTGCCTAGGCGGACTAGTTGCGTAGCACGATCGATGACACGATCGTCAGCCGTTAGCAATGAGCGAGCCACACGGCCAGCCTGGGCACCCCTGCTGCCAAGGCCTCATCGGTGGGAAAAACGTCGGCAACGAAGCGAGAATAATCGTGGGATAATGAGCTGGTATGTGGCTAGACAAGCTCGATGTTGTGGGCGGCAAAGCAAACCATGATTCATGCTACGTGAGGACAAAATTGTTGGGGTGAGCATGCGGAGTACTTCATCACATGCCCTCGAGGCGACAGACGTGGGGTTGGATCTCGACGCTCAGGCTTGCCTAGGCGGACTCTTTGCGCAGCGCGATGGACGACAAGATCGTCGGCCGTTAGCAACCAGCGAGCCACACGGCCAGCCTAGGCACCCCTGCTGCCAAGGCCTCATCGGTGGGAAAAACATCGGCAATGAAGCGGGAATAATCATGGGATAATGAGCTGGGATGTGGCTAGACAAGCTCGATGTTATGGGCCACGAAGCAAACCATGATTCATGCTACATGAGGGCCAAATTGTTGGGGGTATTTTGAGCATGCGGAGTGCTTCATCACAGGCCCTCGAGGCGGCAGACA
Organism: Moringa oleifera; assembly: GCA_021397835.1. Lineage (NCBI taxonomy): Eukaryota > Viridiplantae > Streptophyta > Magnoliopsida > Brassicales > Moringaceae > Moringa > Moringa oleifera. The sequence continues at coordinate 73,696 of JAJFZO010000124.1, forward strand.
TGGCGTTGGATCTTGACGCTCAGGCTTGCCTAGGTGGACTCGTTGGGCAGCGTGATCGACGACACTATCGTCGACTGATAGCAACGAGCGAGCCACACCGGCAGCCTGGGCACCCCTACAGCCAAGGCCTCATTGGTGGGAAAAACTTCAGCAACGAAGCGAGAATAATCGTGGGATAATGAGCTGGGATGTGGCTAGACAAGCTCGATGTTGTGGGCGGCGAAGCAAACCATGATTCATGCTACGTGAGGGCCAAATTGTTAGGGGGATTTCGAGCATACAGAGTGCTTCATCGCAGGCCCTCGAGGCTGCAGACGTGGGGTTGGATCTCGATGCTCAGGCTTGCCTAGGTGGACTCGTTAGGCAGCGTGATCGACGACACGATTCTTCGACTGTTAGCAAGGAGCGAGCCACACGGCCAGCCTGGGCACTCCTGCTGCCCAGGCCTCATCGGTGGGAAAAACGTCGGCAATAAAATGAGAATAATCGGGGGATAATGAGCTTGGATGTGGCTAGACAAGCTCGATGTTGTGGGCGGAGAAGCAAACCATGATTCATGCTACGTGAGGGCCAAATTGTTTGGGGGATTTCGAGGATGCGGAGTGCTTCATCACTGGCCCTCGAGGCGACAGACGTGGGGTTGGATCTCGACGCTCAGGCTTGCCTAGGCGGACTCGTTGCGCAGCGCGATCGATGACACGATCGTCGTCCGTTAGCAACGAGCGAGCCACACGGCCAGCCTGGGCACCCCTGCTGCCAAGGCCTCATCGGTGGGAAAAATATGGGCAACGAAGTGAGAATAATCGTAGGATAATGAGCTGGGATGTGGCTAGACAAGCTCGATGTTGTGAGCGGCGAAGCAAACCATGATTCATGCTACGTGAGGGCCAAATTGTTAAGGGGATTTCGAGCATGCAGAGTGCTTCATCGCAGGCCCTCGAGGCGGCAGACGTGGGGTTGGATCTCGACGCTCAGGCTTGCCTAGGTGGACTCGTTGTGCAAAGTGATTGACGAAAATATTGTCGGCCTTTAGCAACGAGCGAGCCACGCGGCCAGCCTGGGCACCCCTACTGCCAAGGCCTCATCGGTGGGAAAAACGTCGGCAATGAAGCGAGAATAATCGTGGGATAATGAGCTGGCATGTGGCTAGACAAGCTCGATGGTGTAGGCGACGAAAGTAAATGATGATGCATGCCATGTGAAGGCCAAATTATTGGTGGGATTTTAAGCATGAGAAGTGCTTCATCGTAGGCCCTCGAGGTGGCAGACATGGGGTTGGATCTCGACGCTCAGGCTTGCCTAGGTGGACTCATTGGGTAGCGTGATTGATGACACTATCGTCGACTGTTAGCAACGAGCGAGCCACACCGGCAGCTTGGGCACCCCTGCTGCCAAGGCCTCATTGGTGGGAAAAACGTCGGCAACGAAATGAGAATAATCGTGGGATAATGAGCTGGGATGTGGCTAGACAAGCTCGATGTTGTGGGCGGCGAAGCAAACCATGATTCATGCTACGTGAGGGCCAAATTGTTGGGGGGACTTCGAGCATGCGGACTGCTTCATCACAGAACCTCGAGGCGGCAGACATGGGGTTGGATCTCGACGCTCAGGCTTGCCTAGGTGGACTCATTGGGTAGCGTGATTGATGACACTATCGTCGACTGTTAGCAACGAGCGAGCCACACCGGCAGCTTGGGCACCCCTGCTGCCAAGGCCTCATTGGTGGGAAAAACGTCGGCAACGAAATGAGAATAATCGTGGGATAATGAGCTGGGACGTGGCTAGACAAGCTCGATGTTGTGGGCGGCGAAGCAAACCATGATTCATGCTACGTGAGGGCCAAATGGTTTGGGGGATTTCGAGCATGTGGAGTGCTTCATCAGAGGCCCTCGAGGCGACAGACGTGGTGTTGGATCTCGACGCTCAGGCTTGCCTAGGCGGACTAGTTGCGTAGCGCGATGGACGACAAGATCGTCGGTTGTTAGCAACGAGCGAGCCACACGGCTAGCCTGGGCACCCCTGCTGCCAAGGCCTCATCGGTGGGAAAAATATGGGAAATGACGTGAGAATAATCGGGGGATAATGAGCTGGGATGTGGCTAGACAAGCTCGATGTTGTGGGCGGCGAAGCAAACCATGATTCATGCTACGTGAGGGCCAAATTGTTGGGGGCATTTCAAGCATGCGGAGTGATTCATCACAGAACCTCGAGGCGACAGACATGGGGTTGGATCTCGATGCTCAGGCTTGCCTAGGTGGACTCGTTGGGTAGCGTGATCAACGACACTATCATCGACTGTTAGCAACGAGCGAGCCACACCGGCAGCTTGGGCACCCTTGCGGCCAAGGCCTCATTGGTGGGAAAAACGTCGGCAACGAAGCAAGAATAATCGTGGGATAATGAGATGGAATGTGGCTAGACAAGCTCGATGTTGTGGGCAGCAAAGCAAACCATGATTCATGCTACGTGAGGGCCAAATTGTTTGGGGGATTTCGAGCATGTGGAGTGCATCATCACAGGCCCTCGAGGCGTCAGACGTGGGGTTGGATCTCGACGCTCAGGCTTGCCTAGGCGGACTAGTTGCGCAGCGCGATCGACGACACGATCGTCGGCCGTTAACAATGAGCGAGCCACACGGCCAGCCTCGGCACCCCTGCTGCCAAGGCCTCATCGATGGAAAAAACGCTGGCAACGAAGCGAGAATAATCATGGGATAATGAGCTGGGATGTTGCTAGACAAGCTCGATGTTGTGGGCGGCGAAGCAAACCATGATTCATGCTACGTGAGGGCCAAATTTTTGGGGGGATTTCATGCGTGCAGAGAGCTTCATCACAAGCCCTCGAGGCGACAGACGTGGGGTTGGATCTCGGCGCTCAGGCTTGCCTAGGCGGACTCGTTGCGCAGCGCGATCGACGACACGATCGTCGGCCATTAGCAACGAGCGAGCCACATGGCCAGCCTGGGCGCCCCTGCTGCCAAGGCCTCATCGGTGGGAAAAACATGGGCAATGAAGTGAGAATAATCGTAGGATAATGAGTTGGGATGTGGCTAGACAAGCTCGATGTTGTGGGCGGCGAAGCAAACCATGATTCATGCTACGTGAGGGCCAAATTGTTGGGGGGATTTCGAGCATGCGGAGTGCTTCATCACAGGTCCTCGAGACGACAGATGTGGGGTTGGATCTCGACGCTCAGGCTTGCCTAGGTGGACTCGTTGTGCAGAGTGATCGACGAAAATATCGTCGACCCTTCGCAACGAGCGAGCCACACGGCCAGCCTGGGCACCCCTACTGCCAAGGCCTCATCGGTGGGAAAAATGTGGGCAACGAAGCGAGAATAATCGTGGGATAATGAGCTTGGATATGGCTAGACAAGCTCAATGGTGTGGGCGGCGAAGCTCACGATGATGCATGTTACGCGAGGGCCAAATCATTGGGGGGATTTCGAGAATGCGGAGTGCTTCTTCGCAGGCCCTTGAGGCGGCAGACGTGGGGTTGGATCTCGACGCTTAGGCTTTCCTAGGGGGACTTGTTGCGCTGTGCGATCGAAGAAACTATCGTCGGCCGTTAGCAACGAGCGAGCCACACGGCAAGCCTGGGCACCCCTGCTGCCAAGGCCTCATCGGTGGGAAAAACGTCGGCAACGAAGCGAGAATAATCGTGGGATAATGAGCTAGGATGTGGCTAGGCAAGCTCGATGGTGTGGGAGGCGTAGCTAATGATGATGCATGCTATGTGAGGGCTAAATTGTTGGGGGGATTTGGAGCATGTGGAGTGCTTCGTCACAGGCCCTCGAGGCGGCAATCGTGGGGTTGGATCTCGACGCTCAGGCTAGCCTAGGTGGACACGTTGTGCAGCGTGATCGATGACACTATCGTCATCCGTTAGCAACGAGTGAGCCACACGGCCAGCCTAGGCACCCCTACTGCCAAGGCCTCATCGGTGGGAAAAAACGTGGGCAACGAAGCGAGAATAATCGTGGGATAATGAGCTGGGATGTGACTAGACAAGCTCGATGGTGTGGGCGGCGAAGCTAACGATGATGCACTATGTGAGGGCCAAATTGTTGGGGGGATTTCGAGCATGTGGAGTGCTTCGTCACAGGCCCTCGAGGGGGCAGACGTGGGGTTGGATCTCGACGCTCATGCTTGCCTAGGTGGACTCGTTTCGCAGCACGATCGAGGACACGATCGTCGGCCCTTAGCAACGAGCGAGCCACACGGCCAGCCTAGGCACCCCTGCTGCCAGGGCCTCATCGGTAGGAAAAACGTGGGCAACGAAGCGAGAATAATCGTGGGATAATGAGCCGGGATGTGGCTAGACAAGCTTGATAGTGTGGGGGGCGAAGCTAACGATGATGCATGCTACGTGAATGCCAACTTATTGGGGGGATTTCGAGCATACGAAGTGCATCATCGTAGGCCCTCGAGGCGACAGACGTGGGGTTTGATCTCAATGCTCATGCCTGCCTAGGTGGACTCGTTGCGCAGCGCGATCAACGACACGATCGTCGGCCATTAGCAAAGAGCGAGCCACACGGCCAGCCTTGGCACCCCTACTGCCAAGGCCTCATCGGTGGGAAAAACGTGGGCAACGAAGCGAGAATAATCATGGGATAATGAGCTAGGATATGGCTAGACAAGCTCGATGGTGTGGGCGGCGAAGCTCACGATGATGCATGCTACGCGAGGGCCAAATCGATGGGGGGATTTCGAGAATGCGGAGAGCTTCTTCACAGGCCCTTGAGGCAGCAGATGTGGGGTTGGATCTCGATGCTCAAGCTTTCCTAGGCGGACTCGTTGCGCAGCGCGATAGAAGACACGATCGTCGGCCGTTAGCAGCGAGCGAGCCACACGGCCAGCCTGGGCACCCTTGCTGCCAAGGCCTCATCGGTGGGAAAAACGTGGGCAACGAAGCAAAAATAATCGTGGGATAATGAGCCGGGATGTGGCTAGACAAGCTTGATGGTGTGGGGGGGGAAGATAACTATGATGCATGCTACGTGAAGGCCAACTTATTGGGGGGATTTCGAGCATGCGAAGTGCTTCATCGTAGGCCCTCGAGGCGGCAGACGTGGGGTTGGATCTCGACGCTCAGGCTGGCCTAAGCGGACTCGTTGCGCAGTGCGATCGACAACACGATCGTCAGCCGTTAGCAACGAGCGAGCCACGCATTCAGCCTCGGCACCCCTGCTACCAAGGCCTCATCGGTGAGAAAAAACGTGGGCAACAAAGCGAGAATAATCGTGGGATAATGAGCTGGGATGTGACTAGACAAGCTCGATGGTGTGGGCGGCGAAGCTAACGATGATGCATGCTACGTGAGGGCCAAATTGTTGGGGGGATTTTGAGCATGTGGAGTGCTTCGTCACAGGCCCTCGAGGGGGCAGATGTGGGGTTGGATCTCGACGCTCATGCTTGCCTAGGTGGGCTCGTTGCGCAGCGCAATCGATGACACGATCGTCGGCCCTTAGCAACGAGTGAGCCACACGGCCAGCCTGGGCACCCTTACAGCCAAGGCCTCATTGGTGGAGAAAACGTGGGGAACAAAGCGAGAATAATCGTGGGATAATGAACTGGGATGTGACTAGACAAGCTCGATGGTGTGGGCGGCGAAGCTCACGATGATGCATGCTACGTGAGGGCCAAATCGTTGGGGGGATTTCGAGAATGCGGAGTGGTTCTTCGCAGGGCCCTCAAGGTGGCAGACGTGGGGTTTGATCTGGACGCTCAGGATTGCCTAGTTGGACTCATTGTGCAGTGTTATCGATGACACTATCATAATCCGTTAGCAACGAGCGAGCCACACGGCCAGCCTGGGCACCCCTACTGGCAAGGCCTCATCGGTGGGAAAAAACGTTGGCAATGAAGCCAGAATAATCGTAGGATAATGAGCTGGGATGTGGCTAGACAAGCTCGATGGTGTGGGCGGCAAAGCTAACGATGATGCATGCTACGTGAGGGCCAAATTGTTGGGGGGATTTCGAGCATGCGGAGTGCTTCATCGCAGGCCCTCGAGGCGGCTGACGTGGGGTTGGATCTCGACGCTCATGCTTGCCTAGGTGGACTCATTGCGCAGCGCGATCGACGACACGATCGTCGGCCGTTAGCAACGAGCGAGCCACACGGCCAGCCTAGGCACCCCTACTGCCAAGGCCTCATCGGTGGGAAAAAACGTGGGCAATGAAGCCAGAATAATCGTGGGATAATGAGCTGGGATGTGGCTAGACAAGCTCGATGGTGTGGGCGGCGAAGCTAACGATGATGCATGCTACGTGAGGGCCAAATAGTTGGGGGGATTTCGAGCCTGCGGAGTGCTTCGTCGCAGGCCCTCGAGGCGGCAGACGTGGAGTTGGATCTCGACGCTCATGCTTGCCTAGGCAGACTCATTATGCAGCGCGATCGACGACACGATCGTCGGCCGTTAAAAACGAGCGAGCTAGACGACCAGCCTCGGCACCCCTACTGCCAAGGCCTCATTGGTGGGAAAAACGTGGGCAACGAAGCGAGAATTATCGTGGGATAATGTGCTGGGATATGGCGAGACAAGCTCGATGGTGTGGGCGGCGAAGCTCACGATGATGCATGCTACGTGAGGGCCAAATTGTTGGGGGGATTTCGAGCATGCGGAGTGCTTCGTCGTAGGCCCTCGGGGCGGCAGACGTGGGGTTGGATCTCGACGCTCATGCTTGCCTAGGCGGACTCATTGCGCAGCGCGATCGACGACACGATCGTCGGCCGTTAGAAACGAGCGAGCCACACGGCCAGCCTCGGCACCCCTACTGCCAAGGCCTCATTGATGGGAAAAACGTGGGCAACGAAGCGAGAATAATCATGGGATAATGTGCTGGGATATGGCTGGACAAGCTCGATGGTGTGGGCGGCGAAGCTCACGATGATACATGCTACGCGAGGGCCAAATCGATGGGGGGATTTCGAGAATGCGGAGAGCTTCTTCGCAGGCCCTTGAGGCAGCAGATGTGGGGTTGGATCTCGATGCTCAAGCTTGCCTAGGCGGACTCGTTGCGCAGCGCGATAGAAGACACGATCGTCGGCCGTTAGCAACGAGCGAGCCACACGGCCAGGCTGGGCACCCTTGCTGCCAAGGCCTCATCGGTGGGAAAAAACGTTGGCAATGAAGCCAGAATAATCGTAGGATAATGAGCTGGGATGTGGCTAGACAAGCTCGATGGTGTGGGCGGCAAAGCTAACGATGATGCATGCTACGTGAGGGCCAAATTGTTGGGGGGATTTCGAGCATGCGGAGTGCTTCATCGCAGGCCCTCGAGGCGGCTGACGTGGGGTTGGATCTCGACGCTCATGCTTGCCTAGGTGGACTCATTGCGCAGCGCGATCGACGACACGATCGTCGGCCGTTAGCAACGAGCGAGCCACACGGCCAGCCTAGGCACCCCTACTGCCAAGGCCTCATCGGTGGGAAAAAACGTGGGCAATGAAGCCAGAATAATCGTGGGATAATGAGCTGGGATGTGGCTAGACAAGCTCGATGGTGTGGGCGGCGAAGCTAACGATGATGCATGCTACGTGAGGGCCAAATAGTTGGGGGGATTTCGAGCCTGCGGAGTGCTTCGTCGCAGGCCCTCGAGGCGGCAGACGTGGGGTTGGATCTCGACGCTCATGCTTGCCTAGGCAGGACTCATTATGCAGCGCGATCGACGACACGATCGTCGGCCGTTAAAAACGAGCGAGCCTGACGACCAGCCACGGCACCCCTACTGCCAAGGCCTCATTGATGAGAAAAACGTGGGCAACGAAGCGAGAATAATCGTGGGATAATGTGCTGGGATATGGCCAGACAAGCTCGATGGTGTGGGCGGCGAAGCTCACGATGATGCATGCTACGTGAGGGCCAAATTGTTGGGGGGATTTCGAGCATGCGGAGTGCTTCGTCGTAGGCCCTCGGGGCGGCAGACGTGGGGTTGGATCTAGACGCTCATGCTTGCCTAGGCGGACTCATTGGGCAGCGCGATCGACGACACGATCGTCGGCCGTTAGAAATGAGCGAGCCACACGGCCAGCCTCGGCACCCCTACTGCCAAGGCCTCATTGATGGGAAAAACGTGGGCAACGAAGCGAGAACAATCATGGGATAATGTGCTGGGATATGGCTGGACAAGCTCGATGGTGTGGGCGGCGAAGCTCACGATGATACATGCTACGCGAGGGCCAAATCGATGGGGGGATTTCGAGAATGCGGAGAGCTTCTTCGCAGGCCCTTGAGGCAGCAGATGTGGGGTTGGATCTCGATGCTCAAGCTTGCCTAGGCGGACTCGTTGCGCAGCGCGATAGAAGACACGATCGTCGGCCGTTAGCAACGAGCGAGCCACACGGCCAGGCTGGGCACCCTTGCTGCCAAGGCCTCATCGGTGGGAAAAACGTGGGCAACGAAGCGAGAATAATCGTGGGATAATGAGCCGGGATGTGGCTAGACAAGCTTGATGGTGTGGGGGGTGAAGCTAACGATGATGCATGCTACGTGAAGGCCAACTTATTGGGGGGATTTCGAGCATGCGAAGTGCTTCATCGTAGGCCCTCGAGGCGGCAGACGTGGGGTTGGATCTCGACGCTCAGGCTGGCCTAAACGGACTCGTTGCGCAGTGCGATCGACAACACGATCGTCGGCCATTAGCAACGAGCGAGCCACGCATTCAGCCTCGGCACCCCTGCTACCAAGGCCTCATCGATGAGAAAAAACGTGGGCAACAAAGCGAGAATAATCGTGGGATAATGGGCTGGGATGTGACTAGACAAGCTCGATGGTGTGGGCGACGAAGCTAACGATGATGCATGCTACGTGAGGGCCAAATTGTTGGGGGGATTTTGAGCATGTGGAGTGCTTCGTCACAGGCCCTCGAGGGGGCAGATGTGGGGTTGGATCTCGACGCTCATGCTTGCCTAGGTGGACTCGTTGCGCAGCGCGATCGATGACACGATCGTCGGCCCTTAGCAACGAGCGAGCCACACGGCCAGCCTGGGCACCCTTACAGCCAAGGCCTCATTGGTGGAGAAAACGTAGGCAACGAAGCGAGAATAATCGTGGGATAATGAGCTGGGATGTGACTAGACAAGCTCGATGGTGTGGACGGCGAAGCTCACGATGATGCAAGCTACGTGAGGGCCAAATCGTTGGGGGGATTTCGAGAATGTGGAGTGGTTCTTCGCAAGGCCCTCAAGGTGGCAGACGTGGGGTTTGATCTCGACGCTCAGGATTGCCTAGTTGGACTCATTATGCAGTGTTATCGATGACACTATCATCATCCGTTAGAAACGAGCGAGCCACACGGCCAGCCTAGGCACCCCTACTGGCAAGGCCTCATCGGTGGGAAAAAACGTGGGCAATGATGCCAGAATAATCGTAGGATAATGAGCTGGGATGTGGCTAGACAAGCTCGATGGTGTGGGCGGCAAAGCTAACGATGATGCATGCTACGTGAGGGCCAAATTATTGGGGGGATTTCGAGCATGCGGAGTGCTTCATCGCAGGCCCTCGAGGCGGCTGACGTGGGGTTGGATCTCGACGCTCATGCTTGCCTAGGCGGACTCATTGCGCAGCGCAATCGACGACACGATTGACGGCCGTTAGCAACGAGCGAGCCACACGGCCAGCCTAGGCACCCCTACTGCCAAGGCCTCATCGGTGGGAAAAAACGTGGGCAATGAAGCTAGAATAATCGTGGGATAATGAGCTGGGATGTGGCTAGACAAGCTCGATGGTGTGGGCCGCGAAGCTAATGATGATGCATGCTACGTGAGGGCCAAATAGTTGGAGGGATTTCGAGCCTGCGGAGTGCTTCGTCACAGGCCCTCGAGGCGGCAGACGTGGGGTTGGATCTCGACGCTCATGCTTGCCTAGGAGGACTCATTATGCAGCGCGATCAACGACACGATCGTCGGCCGTTAATAACGAGCGAGCTTGAAGACCAGCCACAGCACCCCTACTGCCAAGGCCTCATTGGTGAGAAAAACGTGGGCAACGAAGCGAGAATAATCGTGGGATAATGTGCTGGGATATCGCCAGACAAGCTCGATGGTGTGGGCGGCGAAGCTCACGATGATGCATGCTACGTGAGGGCCAAATTGTTGGGGGGATTTCGAGCATGCGGAGTGCTTCGTCGTAGGCCCTCGGGGCGGCAGACGTGGGGTTGGATCTAGACGCTCATGCTTGCCTAGGCGGACTCATTGGGCAGCACGATCGACGACACGATCGTCGGCCGTTAGAAACGAGCGAGCCACACGGCCAGCATCGGCACCCCTACTGCCAAGGCCTCATTGGTGGGAAAAACGTGGGCAACGAAGCGAGAACAATCATGGGATAATGCGCTGGGATATGGCTAGACAAGCTCGATGGTGTGGGCGGCGAAGCTAACGATGATGCATGCTACTTGAGGGCCAAATCGTTGGGGGGATTTCGAGCATGCGGAGTGCTTTGTCGTAGGCCCTCGACGCAGCAGACGTTGGGTTGGATCTCGACATTCAGGCTTGCCTAGGTGGACTCGTTGCGCAGCGCGTTCGACGATACGATCGTTGGACGTTAGCAACGAGCGAGCCACACGGCCAGCATGAGCACCCCTACTGCCAAGGCCTCATCGGTGGGAGAAATGTGGGCAACGAAGCGAGAATAATCATGGGATAAAGAGCTGGGATGTGGCTAGACAAGCTCGACGGTATGGGCTGCGAAGCAAACAATGATGCATGCTACGTGAGGGCCAAATATTTGGGGGGATTTCGAGCATGCGGAGTGCTTCATCGCAGGCCCTCGAGGCGGCAGACGTGGGGTTTGATCTCGATGCTCAGGCTTGCCTAGGTGGACATGTTGTGCAGCGTGATCGATGACACTATCGTGGTCCGTTAGCAATAAGCAAGCCACACGGCCTGCCTGGGCACCCCTACTGCCAAGGCCTCATCGGTGGGAAAAAATGTGGGCAATGAAGCCAGAATAATCGTAGGATAATGAGCTGGGATGTGGCTAGACAAGCTCGATGGTGTGGGCGGCGAAGCTAGCGATGATGCATGCTACGTAAGGGCTAAATTATTGGGGGGATTTCGAGCATGTGGAGTGCTTCATCGCGGGCCCTCGAGGCGGCTGACGTGGGGTTGGATCTCGACGCTCATGCTTGCCTAGGCAGACTCATTGCGCAGCGCGATCGACGACACGATCGTCGGCCGTTAGCAACGAGCGAGCCACACGGCCAGCCTGGGCACCCCTACAGCCAAGGCCTCAATGATGGGAAAAACGTGGGCAACGAAGCCAGAATAATCATGGGATAATGAGCTGGGATATGGCTAGACAAGCTCGATTGTGTGGGCGGCGAAGATAACGATGATGCGTGCTACACGAGAGCCAAATGGTTGGGGGTATTTCGAGAATGCGTAGTGCTTCCTCGCAGGCTCTTGAGGCGGCAGACGTGGGGTTGGATGTCGACGCTCAGGCTTGCCTAGGCGAACTCGTTATGCAGCGCGAACGAAGACACAATCGTCGACCGTTAGCAACGAGCGAGCCACACGGCCAGCTTGGGCACCCCTGCTGCCAAGACCTCATCTATGGGAAAAACGTGGGCAACGAAGCGAGAATAATCATGCGATAATGAGCTGGGATGTGGCTAGACACGCTCGATGGTCTAGGGGGCGAAGCTAACGATGATGCATGCTACGTGAAGGCCAAATTATTGGGGGGATTTCGAGCATGCGAAGTGCTTCATCGTAGGCCCTCGATGAGGCAAACGTGGGGCTGGATCTCGATGCTCCGGCTTGCCTAGGCGGACTCGTTGTGCAGTGCGTTCGACCACACGATCGTCGGCCGTTAGCAATGAGCGAGCCACGCGGCCATTCGGGGAACCCCTGCTGTAAAGGCCTCATCGGTGCGAAAAACGTAGGCAACGAAGCGAGAATAATCGTAGGATAATGAGTTGGGATGTGGGTAGACTAGCTCAATGATGTGGGCGAAGAAGCAAACCATGATGCATGCTACGTTAGGGCCAAATTGTTTGGGGGATTTCAAGCATGCGAAGTGCTTCATCGCCGGCCCTCGAGGCGACAGACGTGAGGTTCGCTCTCGATGCTCAGGCTTGCCTAGGTGGACTCATGGTGCAGCGTGATCGATGACACTATCGTCGTCCGTTAGCAATGAGCGAGCCACACGGCCAGCCTGGGCACCCCTACTGCCAAGGCCTCATCGGTGGGAAAAAACGTGGGCAATTAAGCCATAATAATCGTGGGATAATGAGCTGGGATGTGGTTAGACAAGCTCGATGGTGTGGGCGGCAAAGCTAACGATGATGCAGGCTACGTGAGGGCCAAATTATTGGGGGGATTTCGAGCATGCGGAGTGCATCGTCGCAGGCCCTCGGGGCGGCAGACGTGGGGTTGGATCTCGACACTCATCCTTGCTTAGATGGACTCATTGCGCAGCGCGATCGACGACACGATCGTCGGCCGTTAGAAACGAGCGAGCCACACGGCCACCCTCGGCACCCCTAATGCCAAGGCCTCATTGGTGGGAAGAACGTGGGCAACGAAGCGAGAATAATCGTGGGATAATGTGCCAGGATATGGCTATACAAGCTCGATGGTGTTGGCGGTGAAGCTCACGATGATGCATGCTACGCGAGGGCCAAATCGTTCTGGGGATTTCGAGAATGCGGAGGGCTTCTTCGCGGGGCCCTCAAGGGGACAGACGTGGGGTTGGATCTCGACGCTCATGCTTGCCTAGGCAGACTCATTGCGCAGCGCGATCGACGACAAGATCGTCGGCCGTTAGCAACGAGCGAGCGACACGGCCAGCCTGGACACCTTTACAGCCAAGGCCTCTTTGGTGGGAAAAAAACTTGGGCAACGAAGCGAGAATAATCGTGGGATAATGAGCTGGGATATGACTAGACAAGCTCGAAGGTGTGGGCGGCGAAGCTCACGATGATGCATGCTACGCGAGGGCCAAATCGTTGGGGGGATTTCGAGAATGCGGAGTGCTTCTTCGCAGGCCCTTGAGGCGGCAGACGTGGGGTTGGATCTTGACGCTCAGGCTTGCTTAGGCGGACTCGTTGCGCAGCGCGATAGAAGACACGATCGTCAATCGTTAGCAACGAGCGAGCCACACGGCCAGCCTGGGCACCCCTGCTGGCAAGGCCTCATCGGTGGAAAAAACTTGGGCAACAAAGCGAGAATAATCGTGGGATAATGAGCTGAGATGTGGCTAGACAAGCTCGATGGTGTGGGCGGCGAAGCTAACGATAATGCATGCTACGTGAGGGCCAAATCGTTGGGGGGATTTTGAGCATGCGGAGTGCTTTGTCGTGGGCCCTCGACACAGCAGATGTTGGGTTGGATCTTGACGTTCAGGCTTGCCTAGGCGGACTCGTGGCGCAGCCCGATCGACGACACAATCGTCACCCGTTAGCAACGAGCGAGCCACACGGCCAACCTGGGCATCCCAACTGCCAAGGCCTCATTAGTGGGAAAAACGTGGGCAACAAAGCGAGAATAATCGTGGGATAATGAGCCGAGATATGGCTAGACAAGCTCGATGGTGTGGGCTGCGACGCAAACAATGATGCACACTACGTAAGGGCCAAATATTTGGGAGGATTTTGAGCATGCGGAGTGCTTCGTCACAGGCCCTCGGGCCGGCAGACGTGGGGTTGGATCTCGATGCTCATGCTTGCCTAGGCGGACTCATTGCGCAGCGCGATCAACGACACGATCGTCGACCGTTAGCAATGAGCGAGCCACGCGGGCATCCTGGGCACCCCTACTGCCATGGCTTTATCGGTGCGAAAAACGTGGGCAACGAAGCGAGAATAATCGTAGGATAATGAGCTGGGATGTGGCAAGACTAGCTCGATGTTGTGGGCGGTGAAGCAAACCATGATGCATGCTACGTTAGGGCTAATTTGTTGGGGAGGTTTCGAGCATGCGGAGTGCTTCATCGCAAGCCCTCGAGGTGACAGACGTGGGGTTTGATCTCGACGCTTAGGCTTGCCTAGGTGGACTCGTTGTGCAGCGTGATCGATGACACTATCGTGGTCCGTTAGCAACGAGCGAGCCGCACGGCCAGCCTGGGCACCCCTACTGCCAAGGCCTCATCGGTAGAAAAAAACGTGGGCAACGAAGCCAGAATAATCGTGGGATGATAAGCTGGGATGTGGCTAGACAAGCTCGATGGTGTGGGCGGCGAAGCTAACGATGATGCATGGTACGTGAGGGCAAAATTGTTGGGGGGATTTCGAGCATGCGGAGTGCTTCATCGCAGGCCCTCGAGGCGGCAGACGTGGGGTTGGATCTCGACGCTCATGCTTGCCTAGACGGACTCGTTGCGCAACGCGATCGACGACACGATCGTTGGTCGTTAGCAACAAGCGAGCCACACGGCCAGCCTGGGAACCCCTACAGCCAAGGCCTCATCGGTGGGAAAAACATGGGCAACGAAGCGAGAATAGTCATGGGATAATGAGCTGGGATGTGGCTAGACAAGCTCTATGGTGTGGGCGGCGAAGCTACTGATGATGCATGCTACGTAAGGGCCAAATCGTTGGGGGGATTTTGAGAATGCGTAGTGCTTCTTCGCAGGCCCTTGAGGCGGCAGATGTGGGGTTGGATGTCGACGCTCAGGCTTGCCTAGGCGGACTCGTTACGCAGCGCGATAGAAGACACGATCGTCGGCCGTTAGCAACGAGCGAGCCACACGGCCAGCTTGGGCACCCCTGCTGCCAAGGACTCATCTGTGGGAAAAATGTGGGCAACGAAGCGAGGATAATCGTGCGATAATGAGCTGGGATGTGGCTAGACAAGCTCGTTGGTGTGCGGGGCGAAGCTAACGATGATGCATGCTACGTGACGGTCAAATTATTGGGGGGATATCGAGCATGTGAAGTGCTTGATCGTAGGCCCTCGAGGCGACAAACGTGGGGCTGGATCTCGACGCTCAGGCTTGCCTAGGCGGACTCGTTGTGCAGTGCATTTGACGACACGGTCGTCGTCCGTTAGCAATGAGCGCGCCACGCAGCCATCCTGGGCACCCCTGTTACCAAGGCCTCATCAGTGCGAAAAATGTGGGCAACGAAGCGAGAATGATCGTAGGATAATGAGCTGGGATGTGGCTAGACTAGCTCGATGTTGTGGGCGGCGAAGCAAACCATGATGCATGCTACGTTAGGGCCAAATTGTTGGGGGGATTTCGAGCATACAGTGTGCTTCATCGCAAGCCCTCGAGGCGACAGACGTAAGGTTTGCTCTCGACTCTAAGGCTTGCCTAGGTGGACTCGTTGTGCAGCGTGATCGATGACACTATCGTCCTCCGTTAGCAACGAGCGAGCCACACGGCCAGCATGGGCACCCCTACTGCCAAGGCCTCATCTGTGGAAAAAAATGAGGGCAACGAAGCGAGAGTAATCGTTGGATAATGAGCTGGGATGTGGCTAGACAAGCTCGATGGTGTGGGTGGCGAAGCTAATGATGATGCATGCTATGTGAAGGCCAAATCGTTGGGGGGATTTCGAGAATGCGGAGTGGTTCTTCGCAGGGCCCTCGAGGTGGCAGACGTGGGGTTTGATCTCGACGCTCAGGCTAGCCTAGTTGGACTCATTGTGCAGCGTTATCGATGACACTGTCATCATCCGTTAGCAACGAGCGAGTCACACGGCCAGCCTGGGCACCCTTACTGCCAAGGCCTCATCGGTGGGAAAAAACGAGGGCAACGAAGCCAGAATAATCGTGGGATAATGAGCTGGGATGTGGCTAGACAAGCTCGACGGTGTGGGCTGCGAAGCAAACAATGATGCATCCTACGTGAGGGCCAAATATTTGGGGGGATTTCGAGCATGCGGAGTGCTTCATCGCAGGCCCTCGAGGCGGCCGACGTGGGGTTTGATCTCGATGCTCAGGCTTGCCTAGGTGGACTTGTTGTGCAGCGTGATCGATGACACTATCGTGGTCCGTTAGCAACGAGCAAGCCACACGGCCTGCCTGGGCACCCCTACTGCCAAGGCCTCATCGGTGGGAAAAAATGTGGGCAATGAAGCCAGAATAATCATAGGATAATGAGCTGGGATGTGGCTAGACAAGCTCGACGGTGTGGGCGGCGAAGCTAACGATGATGCATGCTACGTGAGGGCCAAATTATTGGGGGGATTTCGAGCATGTGGAGTGCTTCATCGCGGGCCCTCGAGGCGGCTGACGTGGGGTTGGATCTCGACGCTCATGCTTGCCTAGGCAGACTCATTGCGCAGCGCGATCGACGACACGATCGTCGGCCGTTAGCAACGAGCGAGCCACACGGCCAGCCTGGGCACCCCTACAGCCAAGGCCTCAATGATGGGAAAAACGTGGGCAACGAAGCCAGAATAATCATGGGATAATGAGCTGGGATATGGCTAGACAAGCTCGATTGTGTGGGCAGCGAAGATAACGATGATGCGTGCTACACGAGAGCCAAATGGTTGGGGGTATTTCGAGAATGCGTAGTGCTTCCTCGCAGGCTCTTGAGGCGGCAGACGTGGGGTTGGATGTCGACGCTCAGGCTTACCTAGGCGAACTCGTTATGCAGCGCGAACGAAGACACAATCGTCGGCCGTTAGCAACGAGCGAGCCACACGGCCAGCTTGGGCACCCCTGCTGCCAAGACCTCATCTATGGGAAAAACGTGGGCAACGAAGCGAGAATAATCATGCGATAATGAGCTGGGATGTGGCTAGACAAGCTCGATGGTCTGGGGGGCGAAGCTAACGATGATGCATGCTACGTGAAGGCCAAATTATTGGGGGGATTTCGAGCATGCGAAGTGCTTCATCGTAGGCCCTCGATGCGGCAAACGTAGGGCTGGATCTCGATGCTCAAGCTTGCCTAGGCGGACTCGTTACGCAGTGCGATCGACCACACGATCGTCGGCCGTTAGCAATGAGCGAGCCACGCGGCCATCCGGGGAACCCCTTCTGCAAAGGCCTCATCGGTGCGAAAAACGTAGGCAACGAAGCGAGAATAATCGTAGGATAATGAGTTGGGATGTGGGTAGACTAGCTCAATGATGTGGGCGAAGAAGCAAACCATGATGCATGCTACGTTAGGGCCAAATTGTTTGGGGGATTTCGAGCATGCGAAGTGCTTCATCGCCGGCCCTCGAGGCGATAGACGTGAGGTTCGCCCTCGATGCTCAGGCTTGCCTAGGTGGACTCGTGGTGCAGCGTGATCGATGACACTATAGTCGTCCGTTAGCAACGAGCGAGCCACACGGCCAGCCTGGGCACCCCTACTGCCAAGGCCTCATCGGTGGGAAAAAACGTGGGCAATTAAGCCATAATAATCGTGGGATAATGAGCTGGGATGTGGTTAGACAAGCTCGATGGTGTGGGCGGCAAAGCTAACGATGATGCATGCTACGTGAGGGCCAAATTATTGGGGGGATTTCGAGCATGCGGAGTGCATCGTCGCAGGCCCTCGGGGCGGCAGACGTGGGGTTGGATCTCGACACTCATCCTTGCTTCGATGGACTCATTGCGCAGCGCGATCGACGACACGATCGTCGGCCGTTAGAAACGAGCGAGCCACACGGCCAGCCTCGGCACCCCTAATGCCAAGGCCTCATTCGTGGGAAGAACGTGGGCAACGAAGCGAGAATAATCGTGGGATAATGTGCTAGGATATGGCTATACAAGCTCGATGGTGTTGGCGGTGAAGCTCACGATGATGCATGCTACGCGAGGGCCAAATCGTTCTGGGGATTTCGAGAATGCGGAGGGCTTCTTCGCGGGGCCCTCAAGGGGACAGACGTGGGGTTGGATCTCGACGCTCATGCTTGCCTAGGCAGACTCATTGCGCAGCGCGATCGACGACAAGATCGTCGGCCGTTAGCAACGAGCGAGCGACACGGCCAGCCTGGACACCTTTACAGCCAAGGCCTCTTTGGTGGGAAAAAAACTTGGGCAACGAAGCGAGAATAATCGTGGGATAATGAGCTGGGATATGACTAGACAAGCTCGAAGGTGTGGGCGGCGAAGCTCACGATGATGCATGCTACGCGAGGGCCAAATCGTTGGGGGGATTTCGAGAATGCGGAGTGCTTCTTCGCAGGCCCTTGAGGCGGCAGACGTGGGGTTGGATCTTGACGCTCAGGCTTGCTTAGGCGGACTCGTTGCGCAGCGCGATAGAAGACACGATCGTCGATCGTTAGCAACGAGCGAGCCACACGGCCAGCCTGGGCACCCCTGCTGCCAAGGCCTCATCGGTGGGAAAAACTTGGGCAACAAAGCGAGAATAATCGTGGGATAATGAGCTGAGATGTGGCTAGACAAGCTCGATGGTGTGGGCGGCGAAGCTAACGATAATGCATGCTACGTGAGGGCCAAATCGTTGGGGGGATTTTGAGCATGCGGAGTGCTTTGTCGTGGGCCCTCGACACAGCAGATGTTGGGTTGGATCTTGACGTTCAGGCTTGCCTAGGCGGACTCGTGGCGCAGCCCGATCGACGACACAATCGTCACCCGTTAGCAACGAGCGAGCCACACGGCCAACCTGGGCATCCCAACTGCCAAGGCCTCATTAGTGGGAAAAACGTGGGCAACAAAGCGAGAATAATCGTGGGATAATGAGCCGAGATATGGCTAGACAAGCTCGATGGTGTGGGCTGCGACGCAAACAATGATGCACACTACGTAAGGGCCAAATATTTGGGAGGATTTTGAGCATGCGGAGTGCTTCGTCACAGGCCCTCGGGCCGGCAGACGTGGGGTTGGATCTCGATGCTCATGCTTGCCTAGGCGGACTCATTGCGCAGCGCGATCAACGACACGATCGTCGACCGTTAGCAATGAGCGAGCCACGCGGGCATCCTGGGCACCCCTACTGCCATGGCTTTATCGGTGCGAAAAACGTGGGCAACGAAGCGAGAATAATCGTAGGATAATGAGCTGGGATGTGGCAAGACTAGCTCGATGTTGTGGGCGGTGAAGCAAACCATGATGCATGCTACGTTAGGGCTAATTTGTTGGGGAGGTTTCGAGCATGCGGAGTGCTTCATCGCAAGCCCTCGAGGTGACAGACGTGGGGTTTGATCTCGACGCTTAGGCTTGCCTAGGTGGACTCGTTGTGCAGCGTGATCGATGACACTATCGTGGTCCGTTAGCAACGAGCGAGCCGCACGGCCAGCCTGGGCACCCCTACTGCCAAGGCCTCATCGGTAGAAAAAAACGTGGGCAACGAAGCCAGAATAATCGTGGGATGATGAGCTGGGATGTGGCTAGACAAGCTCGATGGTGTGGGCGGCGAAGCTAACGATGATGCATGGTACGTGAGGGCAAAATTGTTGGGGGGATTTCGAGCATGCGGAGTGCTTCATCGCAGGCCCTCGAGGCGGCAGACGTGGGGTTGGATCTCGACGCTCATGCTTGCCTAGACGGACTCGTTGCGCAACGCGATCGACGACACGATCGTTGGTCGTTAGCAACAAGCGAGCCACACGGCCAGCCTGGGAACCCCTACAGCCAAGGCCTCATCGGTGGGAAAAACATGGGCAACGAAGCGAGAATAGTCATGGGATAATGAGCTGGGATGTGGCTAGACAAGCTCTATGGTGTGGGCGGCGAAGCTACTGATGATGCATGCTACGTGAGGGCCAAATCGTTGGGGGGATTTTGAGAATGCGTAGTGCTTCTTCGCAGGCCCTTGAGGCGGCAGATGTGGGGTTGGATGTCGACGCTCAGGCTTGCCTAGGCGGACTCGTTACGCAGCGCGATAGAAGACACGATCGTCGGCCGTTAGCAACGAGCGAGCCACACGGCCAGCTTGGGCACCCCTGCTGCCAAGGACTCATCTGTGGGAAAAATGTGGGCAACGAAGCGAGGATAATCGTGCGATAATGAGCTGGGATGTGGCTAGACAAGCTCGATGGTGTGCGGGGCGAAGCTAACGATGATGCATGCTACGTGACGGTCAAATTATTGGGGGGATATCGAGCATGTGAAGTGCTTGATCGTAGGCCCTCGAGGCGACAAACGTGGGGCTGGATCTCGACGCTCAGGCTTGCCTAGGCGGACTCGTTGTGCAGTGCATTTGACGACACGGTCGTCGTCCGTTAGCAATGAGCGCGCCACGCAGCCATCCTGGGCACCCCTGTTACCAAGGCCTCATCAGTGCGAAAAATGTGGGCAACGAAGCGAGAATGATCGTAGGATAATGAGCTGGGATGTGGCTAGACTAGCTCGATGTTGTGGGCGGCGAAGCAAACCATGATGCATGCTACGTTAGGGCCAAATTGTTGGGGGGATTTCGAGCATACAGTGTGCTTCATCGCAAGCCCTCGAGGCGACAGACGTAAGGTTTGCTCTCGACTCTAAGGCTTGCCTAGGTGGACTCGTTGTGCAGCGTGATCGATGACACTATCGTCCTCCGTTAGCAACGAGCGAGCCACACGGCCAGCTTAGGCACCCCTGCTGCCAAGGCCTCATCGGTGGCAAAAATATGGGAAACGAAGTGAGAATAATCGTAGGATAATGAGCTGGCATGTGGCTAGACAAGCTCGATATTGTGGGCGACGAAGCAAAAAATGATTCATGCTACGTGAAGGAAAAATTGTTGGGGGGATTTCGAGCATGCGGAGTGCTTCATCATAGAACCTCGAGGCGGCAGACATGGGGTTGGATCTCGACGCTCAGGCTTGCCTAGGTGGACTCGTTACGTAGCGTGATCGACGACACTATCGTCGATTGTTAGCAACGAGCGAGCCACACCGGCAGCTTGGGCACCCCTGCGGCCAAGGCCTCATTGGTGGGAAAAACGTCGGCAACGAACCGAGAATAATCGTGGGATAATGAGCTGGGATGTGGCTAGACAAGCTCGATGTTTTGGGCGGCGAAGCAAACCATGTTTCATGCGACGTGAGGGCCAAATTGTTAGGGGGATTTCGAGCATGCAGAGTGCTTCATCGCAGGCCCTCGAGGCGGCAGACATGGGGTTGGATCTCGATGCTCAGGCTCGCCAAGGTGGACTCGTTAGGCAGCGTGATCGGCGACACTATTCTTTGACTGTTAGCAATGAGTGAGCCACACGGGCAGCCTGGGCACTCCTGCTACCAAGGCCTCATTGGTAGGAAAAACGTCGGTAACAAAGCGAGAATAATTAGGGGATAATGAGCTGGGATATGGCTAGAGAAGCTCGATGTTGTGGGCGGCGAAGCAAACCATGATTCATGCTACGTGACGGCCAAATTGTTTGGGGGATTTCAAGCATGCGGAGTGCTTCATCACTGGCCCTCGAGGTGACAGACGTGGGGTTGGATCTCGACGCTCAGGCTTGCCTAGGCGGACACGTTGCGTAGCGCGATCGATGACATGATCGTCGGCCATTAGCAGCGAGCGAGCCACACGGCCAGCCTGGGCACCCCTACGGCCAAGGCCTCATCGGTGGGAAAAACATGGCAACGAAGTGGGAACAATCGTAGGATAATGAGCTGGTACGTTGCTAGACAAGCTCGATGTTGTGGGAGGCGAAGCAAACCATGATTCATGCTACGTGAGGGCCCAATTGTTAGGGGGATTTCGAGCATGCAGAGTGCTTCATCGCAGGCCCTCGAGGCGGCAGACGTGGGGTTGGATCTCGATGCTCAGACTTGCCTAGGTGGACTCATTAGGCAACGTGATCGATGACACTATTCTTCGACTGTTAGCAACAAGCGAGCCACACGGGTAGCCTGGGCACTCCGGCTGCCAAGGCCTCATCAGTGGGAAAAACACGGCAACGAAGTGGGAATAATCGTAGGATAATGAGCTGGGATGTGGCTAGACAAGCTCGATGTTGTTGGCGGCGAAGCAAACCATGATTCATGCTATATGAGGGCCAAATTGTTAGGGGGATTTCGAGCATGCAGAGTACTTCATCGCAGGCCCTCGAGGCGGCAGACATGGGGTTGGATCTCGATGCTCAGGCTCGCCTAGGTGGACTCGTTAGGCAGCGTGATCGAC
This sequence comes from Moringa oleifera, assembly GCA_021397835.1. NCBI lineage: Eukaryota > Viridiplantae > Streptophyta > Magnoliopsida > Brassicales > Moringaceae > Moringa > Moringa oleifera. Next base: position 95,656 of record JAJFZO010000124.1, read on the forward strand.
GACACTATTCTTCGACTGTTAGCAACAAGCGAGCCACACGGGCAGCCTGGGCACTCCTGCTACCAAGGCCTCATTGGTAGGAAAAACATCGGTAACAAAGCGAGAATAATCAGGGGATAATGAGCTGGGATATGGCTAGAGAAGCTCGATGTTGTGGGCGGCGAAGCAAACCATGATTCATGCTACGTGAGGGCCAAATTGTTTGGGGGATTTCGAGCATGCGGAGTGCTTCATCACTGGCCCTCGAGGTGACAGACGTGGGGTTGGATCTCGACGCTCAGGCTTGCCTAGGCAGACTCATTGCGCAGCGCGATCGATGACATGATCGTCGGCCATTAGAACCGAGCGAGCCACACGGCCAGCCTGGGCACCCCTACTGCCAAGGCCTCATCGGTGGGAAAAACATGGCAACGAAGTGGGAATAATCGTAGGATAATGAGCTGGAATGTTGCAAGACAAGCTCGATGTTGTGGGCGACGAAGCAAACCATGATTCATGCTACGTGAGGGCCAAATTGTTTGGGGGATTTCGAGCATGCGGAGTGCTTCATCACTGGCCCTCGAGGGACAGACGTGGGGTTGGATCTCGACGCTCAGGCTTGCCTAGGCGGACTCGTTGCGCAGCGCGATCTACGACACGATCGTCGGCCATTAGCAACGAGCGAGCCACACGGCCAGCCTGGGCACCCCTGCTGCCAAGGCCTCCTCGGTGGGAAAAACATGGGCAACGAAGCGAGAATAATAGTAGGATAATGAGCTGGGATGTGGTTAGACAAGCTCGATGGTGTGGGGGGCGAAAGTAAACGATGATGCATGGTACGTGAAGGCCAAATTGTTGGGCGGATTTCGAGCAAGCGAAGTGCTTCATCGTAGGCCCTCGAGGCGGCAGACGTGGTGTTGGATCTCGATGCTCAGGCTTGCCTAGGAGGACTAGTTGCGCGGCGCGATCGATGACACGATCGTCAGCCGTTAGCAATGAGTGAGCCACACGGCTAGCCTGGGCACCCCTGCTGCCAAGGCCTCATCGGTGGGAAAAACGTCGGCAACGAAGCGAGAATAATCGTGGGATAATGAGCTGGGATGTGGCTAGACAAGCTCGATGTTGTGGGTGGCAAAGCAAACCATTATTCATGCTACGTGAGGGCAAAATTGTTGGGGGGATTTCCAGCATGTGGAGTGCTTCATCACATGCCCTGGAGGCGACAGACGTGGGGTTGGATCTCGACGCTCAGGCTTGCCTAGGCGGACTCGTTTCGCAGTGCGATCGATGACAAGATTGTCGGCCGTTACCAACGAGCGAGCCACACGGCCAGCCTGGGCACCCCTGCTGCCAAGGCCTCATCGGTGGAAAAAACATAGGCAACGTAGTGAGAATAATCGTAGGATAATGAGCTGGGATGTGGCTAGACAAGATCGATGTTGTGGGCGGTGAAGCAAACAATGATTCATGCTACGCTTGGGCCAAATTGTTAGGGGGATTTTGAGCATGCAGAGTGCTTCATCGCAGGCCCACGAGGCGGTAGACGTGGGGTTGGATCTTGACGCTCATGCTTGCCTAGGCGAACTCGTAGCGCAGCGCGATCGACGACATGATCGTCGGCCGTTAGCAACGAGCGAGCCACACTGCCAGCCTGGGCAACCCTGCTGCCAAGGCCTCATTGGTGGGAAAAACATGGTCAAAAAAGCGAGAATAATAGTGGGATAATGAGCTGGGATGTGGTTAGACAAGCTCGATGGTGTGGGGGGCGAAAGTAAATGATGATGCATGGTACGTGAAGGCCAAATTATTGGGGGGATTTCGAGTAAGCGAAGTGCTTCATCGTAGGCCCTCGAGGCGGCAGACGTGGTGTTGGATCTCAATGCTCAGGCTTGCCTAGGCGGACTAGTTGCGCGGCGCGATCGATGACACGATCGTCAGCCGTTAGCAATGAGCGAGCCACACGGCCAGCCTGGGCACCCCTGCTGCCAAGGCCTCATCGGTGGGAAAAACGTCGACAGCGAAGTGAGAATAATCATGGGATAATGAGCTGGGATGTGGGTAGAGAAGCTCGATGTTGTGGGCGGCAAAGCAAACCATTATTCATGCTACGTGATGGCAAAATTGTTGGGGGGATTTCGAGCATGTGGAGTGCTTCATCACGTGCCCTGGAGGCGACAGACGTGGGGTTGGATCTCGACGGTCAGGCTTGCCTAGGCGGACTCGTTGCGCGGCGTGATTGACGACAAGATCGTCGGCCGTTAGCAGCGAGCGAGCCACACGGCCAGCTTGGGCACCCCTACTGCCAAGGCCTCATCGGTGGCAAAAATATGGGAAACGAAGTGAGAATAATCGTAGGATAATGAGCTGGCATGTGGCTAGACAAGCTCGATATTGTGGGCGGCGAAGCAAAAAATGATTTATGCTACGTGAAGGCAAAATTGTTGGGGGGATTTCAAGCATGCGGAGTGCTTCATCATAGAACCTCGAGGGGGCAGACATGGGGTTGGATCTCGACGCTCAGGCTTGCCTAGGTGGACTCGTTGGGTAGCGTGATCGACGACACTATCGTCGACTGTTAGCAACGAGCGAGCCACACCGGCAGCTTGGGCACCCTTGCGGCCAAGGCCTCATCGGTGGGAAAAAC